>JAZKJV010005611.1:0-124933 GCA_037367405.1 Ottelia alismoides | reverse complement strand
TTGGGTGGGAGTTGAGCTTGGTTTGAACTTGAGTCTGACTTGAACTCGAGCTCGATGATGTGGGGTTTGGGTTCTTGAGCTCCTTATTTGCTAAAAAAATGGGCCTTTATTCAACCTAATGTCCACGAAAAATTGACGGGCTTGGGTAGGGTCGACCCCAATGTTCCACTCTAGCCTCTATTGAGTTCCTCATTGCAAGAAGGGATGGACATGATGACACATGGAGCAAGAAGGATGAAATTGGAGGTACACGGGTGAATTAATGAATAGAGGTGCTCTTAGTTGATGGGTTGAGTGTGTGGATGAAAATGAATAAAATGGAGAAATGTAAATGAAAGTAACATTCGAAGTACTTGAAAATGGTGATCTACACTTGAAGTGATTTAGATGCCATGGTCTCGTAGAGATCTTCCTTCACTCACTAATCGACTCTCTGACTGTCACTTAGAGGGTGATGGGGCTCGAAGAAACCTTTCTCAAATTATGAATTCGAGGAGCATTTGGCAGAGTTTTGATGGTGATTAAGGGTTAGGTAACTTAGGCTATTGGTGTGGTTGGTGGTAATTTGGTGAGGAATTTTGTGATGGAAGTTGATTGAGAGTAGGATTGGCTATGGATGGGTAATTAGGTCATGCTAGCCAGTTGAGTGTGTCACACCTCTTCACAGAGGTGGACATGAGGTTGACAAGCAGGTAAAAGAGGCGCAAGGGAGCAGTCCAGATGGCTTGATTAGATTGATCATGCAGTAGTGGTTGTGATTAACTGATCAAGATTTATCAGACGGGTAGGAAAATTAGATGAAGAGTAATAAAGGTCTAGCTCATGGAATTATCTGATCGAACCACGTGGCCTAATCAGAAAAATCTAATACCTAAATATAATGTAAAATCAATAAAAATCAATTAGGAGTTCAATTAGAGAAAATGTTTAACATGAAAATTGTATATCTCAAAAAGATCTCATAAAATCAAAGTATTTTTAATGAACTCAAAATAAACATACTAAGAATAGGAATGAGCATGAGTTGGGTTGTTCGGGCCCTGAATGGCCTATGCTTAAGCCCATTTAAAAACTCTGGGCCTTGGGTTGGGCTTAGGCCTGCAAAATTCCCAATCTTAGGCCCGACCAAATTCTTATGGGTCGGCTTAGGTCGGGCCGACCCAACTCACCTATTATAGATTATAAACTTTGAGTTTTTGTTTAAAGTCAATATCACTTGAAGTTTGATGGGCTAAAATTGTTTAAAACCTATGTCATAATATTTGTTAAAGAATAAAACTTAATTCCATCGGAGATGATTTCTTATTTTATACAAGTGTACTCAATGTTAGATATCATAAACGTCTTTCATTACGGAAATGGAAAGAGCGAAACAAACTTACACAGTTAACTACAATAGATGCACTAAGTACTACATGATAAAAAATGGGTATAATACCCATATTTGGCAAATGTTCAATAATAGAAAATGTTCTGAAGAAAAAAATAAACACTAAGAAATTCAAGAATAATCAACAGAATCCAAACCATAAACTAATTAAAGAAAATTGATTCTGAATTGAAATACAATGATCATCAACTGATATTTCCATACTTGACTTTCTTGATTTATAAACATTGTATGAAGAAATGATAGATGAACATAGTGTGCATGCAACATGTGAGACTTTCCAGACGTGTAGGATACGGAAAGGTTCGGGGCCTCTTTGTGCTGGGCCCTTGGGTCTGGTCGGGCTGAGTCGAGCAAAGCCCAAGTCTGGCCAAAAAACATTTTTGGCTAAATAGTGGGCCCAAGCCTGGCACAATGTTTGTTTGGACTTGGGCCAGGCCAAGCTTTTTGGGCTGGACTTTGGGCTGGGCTGGGTCAGCCCAGTCCAATACTCATCCCTAACTGAGAATACATCATATAAACATACTACTATTTTTATAAGTATTTTTAAAGATTAAAAGCACTTGCTTTTTTTTTCCGTTGTTATTTTTTGGATTTTTAATTTATATTTAAAGATCATTTATTTATATATAATTTTAAATTAATTTTTTATGACTTCTAGTAATTAAAAACACATAAACTATTGGCTCAATAATATCCTTGTTTATATACATATAAATAGTATTAAATATTTACATGGATTATTTGTTAAATTAGATTAATCATTAATTATTAGTAAAGAATTACTAGTTAGCGGATTAATAATCAACAATAAGATGATGAATCTGAGATTTATCATCCCCTATACTTAATCTTTGCACGTCCTCGAGCAAATAAAGTTAATTGATTCCTTGCATATGCATGCGTATAAACAAGACTTGTGCTTAATAAAATCAAGAGATTAATATAAGAACGATGTTTTCATATTGGCTAAAATTGTTGATATTTAGTTTTAATGAAGCCTTTATTTGTTTTATCACATCCTCGAGCATCATAAGATCATATCCAAATTCAAATCTCAAGTCCAGCTCCTCAAGTGTAATCTCAACTCATCTCATCATAAATGCAGACGTGCATGCGGAATGTTGGTCATATTATTTAAGGATAAGATTAATCATGCAATATAACACACATCTCTTCAAATCAAGGAAATATGAATTATTAAGTCTAAGATCTTAATGATTAAGAATTGGTAACCCTGAATTTAAGACCTCATAATCCAAGTGTTATAAATCTCAATGAGCTTTGAGCGAATGTGTTTGTGTTAGGGGCTCACTAAATTAAAGGTTTTTATATTATTTATTAGCATTTTGTAAATATATATAGAAACCCATGTTTTAAGGTGTCAAAATAACTTGTACCCTTTCAAAATAATTTTGTAAAATATTTTTTTTGTAAATTATGTCAAATAGATATATAAAAAAATTTTCCAAATATTTTCCAAATAATTTTTATAAATATTTTTTTAAATCCCTACATCCATAGCCCATAATAAATACATAAAACATGTTAAAGTACAAGATATGAATAAAAATATATATGCAATATATACACTCCCATTACTTAGCTGATGCTATGTCCTCATGATACAAAGTGAAATGACGAACATAACTCGTCCTAAGCATAAAGAGGAAAAACAAGACAGAGACATGAAAATCGGTCAGACCACCCTACACTTAGGCCTTAAATGGCCAAAGAGTAGGGCAGTAAGGCGAGGAGATTATGCACACGAGAATATAAACCGAACACTAAGATAAATAGGAGTTCAACCTCACTATACTTAGGCTTTAAATAACCTAAGTAGAAGAATAGAATGAAGGATATGAGGACAGGGGAGATGACTGAAAAGATTTTAAAAGAATATACGTGAATAGTGTTTGGGTTCCCCTTATATTTAGGCTTGAAACAACCTAAGTTAGGAGTAAGAAGCTACGAAGGTAAGGAAAAAAAGCCCTAAAAGAATAAAGAAAGTGTTAGTGAAGTCATGAAAAGAAGAATGGAATGAATCTGGGCAGCTGCTGAATCTTTCTGATTTGAATCTTCAAGTTGCAACTTCAGTATCTGAAATGTTTGCAAATAACTCTCTCGGCACAAAGTTAATCATCTCAAATGGAACCAACCATTCTTTAGACTGGAGAAAATGCTTCAACAGTTGTCCGTTGACCAGGAAAGAACCTGCACCATCCGTGAGATCAACTATCTCTATACTACCATTATCTGCACTTCCTTCACTATGTAGGGACCCGTCCATTTGGATTTTAGTTTCCCTTGGAAAATCTTTAACTTCGCGTTAAACAACCACACTTTTTATCCTAAAATAAAGTTCTTGCATCTAATATACATATCATGCTACTTCTTAACTTTATCCTTATAGATCAAACTATTGCCGTACGCTCTGTTTCAGATTTCCACTAGCTCTTTTAGGTTTAAGTCACAACATAATTCCCCTAGGTGGCAACTCCAATTAATTTTTTTAATTGCCCACTCAGACTTGTGAATCAATTCAACGAGCAAATGACATACCTTGCCGTAAATCATTTTAAAAGGTGAAGTACCAAGTGTGGTCTTATAGGTCATTTAGTAGGCCCACAAAACTTGGTCCAATAGCTGAGAGCAATTCTTCTTATCAGGACGGACTAATTTCTATAAAATACTTTTCACCTCCTATTTGAAACCTCTACCATATCGTTCGATTGTGGGTAGTAAGGACTAGTAACTCTTCTCAAATTCGTAGTCCTTAGCCAAAGATGTTATTTCTCTATTCACAAAATGGATATGCCCATCAAAAATCAAATTTTTAGGAACCTCGAACCTTGAAATTATATGATCATTTATGAACTTACAAATAATTCTACTATCTACGGATCGAGTTGGGATAGCCTCCACAAAATGGATATGCCCATCAGAAATCAAATCTTTAGGAACGCCGAACCTTGAAACTATACGATCATTTATGAACTTACAAATAGTTCTACTATCTGTGGCTCGAGTTGAGATAGCCTCCACCCACCTTGAAAGATAATCAACCTCCAACAAGATATACTCAAATCCATGGCTGTTGGAAAAAGGATCCATAAAATCTATGCCCTATGCGTCAAAAACATCAAAGAAAATTACAGACCGCATGGAAATTTATCTCTACAGTCAATAATCCCTCCCATCCTTTGACAAATCGGATATGACTGTACAAAATCAATGGCATCTCTAAAAAAGGTCAGCCAATGCAATCCACATTGAAGTACTTTTTGAGTGGTTTCCTCCTACTTCTAATGAATAAAAAAATGAGAGGAAACTTTGGTATTTCTCCTGAGCAATACACCTTCTCCAAACATAATCTAGTCCCTAAAAGGAAAGGAATAGGTCCTCCTAGTGATATCTCCTCGAATTTGACTTCAGTCGGTCAATATTGCTCATAGTTCAACCATGAGGAACTTGCTTGGAGATAAGATAGTTCACCTTATTGGCATACCACGAAAGTGAATCGACAACAAAAATCGATTCATTTGTAAAGGTCTCCTTGATTGGCTTCGAGTTAGGGGAATCCCATAAATCCAAACAGGATAAATGATCAACCACTACATTCTTAAGTCTAGGTTTATCCGTTATCTCCAAATCAAACTCATGGAGTAACAAAATCCATCAAATAAGATGTACCTTTGCGTCCTTTTCCATGAGATATCTAATGGTTGTATGATCTATGTAAATTGTCACCTTAAAGTAAAAAATATAGGACCTTAACTTCTCAAGAGCACAAATTATCGTGAGCACTTCCTTTTCGGTAATTGTATAATTTTTCTGAGCTTGATCTAAATTTTTACTTACGTAGTAAATCACTAACGGAATCCCTTCTCACTATTGACCTAATACAACTACTATAGTAAAATCCGAAGCATCAGCCATGATGCTAAAGGGAAGATACCAATCAAGAACTTGCAAAATCAACGAGTCACAAATCTTTCTTTTTAAGATTCAAAGTCCTCAAGACACCTGTGATCTATAAGGAACTCTATGTCTTTTCTTAAGAGCTCAATCAAAGGTCGAATAATCTTAGAAAAATCATGAATAAATCTTCTGTAGAATCCAACATGTCCCAGAAATGACTTATTGACTTGATATTGGTTGATGGATCAAGTTTCTTGATCACGTCCACCTTGACAGGGTCAACCTCTATTTCCTTCTTGGAGATAACATGTCCCAACACGGTAGTCTCTTTTATCATAAAATGACTCTTTTTCCAGGAGAGTCCCATATTCACCTACCTACACCTTTGAAGCACTCGTTCCAAATGCACTAAGCATGAATTGAATGGATCACCATGGATCGAGTCATTCATGAAGATCTCCAAGAATCTCCCACCATCTTACTAAATACGATGATCATACACCGCTGAGATGTGCCCATGGCATTGCAAATCCAGAATGGTATGCGCATGAACGCGTAAGTACTGAAAGGATAAGTAAACATGGTCTTTTCATGGTCGTCAAAGATGATGGCTACTTGATTGTAGCCCGAGCAACAATAAAGAAAACAAAAGAATTCTTTCCCTACTAGTCTCTCCAAAATCTGATTGATAAAATGTAAGGAAAGTGATCTTTTTTGATCGCAGCATTCAAGTGTCTATAATCGACACTAGCACACCATGATGTGAGTACTCGTATTGGAATCTCAACTCCCTCATTGTTGGTGATCATTTCAATGCCTTACTTCTTTGGGACAACATGAATGGGGGCCACCCTCTTGGAATCTGAAATGGAGTAAATAAAACATGTCCTACACTATTTCTCAATTTCTTTCTTAACTACTTCTCGTAGGTTTGGATTCAATTTTCTCTGAAACTTACGGGAAGGCCTGGCATTATCCTCAACATAAATGTGGTGTGAACAAAGGACCCGCGTTCTTCTCTAATACTTCTAACAACTAGACTCCTATTCTACAATTTTCTTAGAACTAATGATGACATGGAATCTATCTTTGGGTCCTGCAAGAAAGGCGTACTTGAGTGTAGGAGATAACGACTTCGACTATGGTAAAGCGGTATTATCAATCAAATCAGGCTAAACCGTCTCTGAATCTGGTTCCATGTTGCATGAAGGTGGATCTAACTCAGTTGTGCATGCTACCAACTCTGCTATGTAAGGAGTCAGATCACCAAAGAAATGCGATAATTCAATTAAAGTCGTGTTTGACTCGTAATCTATATCCCTTGACTATCTCGAAGAAGAATGAACTAACAGATCCAAAGGGATTTCTGAGTCATTAAGAGAATAGGGGGATGATCTATAGCTCAAGAACTCTAGCAACACCTTACAAATATCATTGTGCATACTTTCCTCTCCAGATGAGAGGGTCTCTCTCATTCTTGTCAGGTTCCTTTTCCATACCCGACTGTGCTCATGACTTTATAATTTGTCTCAGATGATGAAGAAAACTCTGTGCTAGGCTCTAAGTCAGGTCGCTGCCATTTCTCCTGCTTCATCTTGAGTTTGACTCCTCCGCATGGAGAATAGAACTTCATCATTCCTGTCTGGTAATCAAAGAAAGCTCCAACATTCCTGAATGGGACAAGGATGAACTGTGAATTTTTCTAATGATTTAGAATATCCATATCAAGGACAGTGAAGTCCACTTTGTATCCTTGTCCCTCAATCTTGATGATAACATTTTTAACTTCATCCTTAGCTTTCTTCATAGACTTGTCCACAAATTAGAGTAATGCTCTTGATTTACGTGATGGACCCAACTCCAGCTTTCATACAAAGCAAAGGGTAATAGGTTAATTGATGAACCATTATGTAGAAGAGTGCATGCAAATACTATATCATTTATACGACTCACAACATAATGTGCACCTATATCTCTAATCTTTCACGGTAGTTGTTGATTCTCGAGATATTATTTTCTGGCAACTAACAAGATATGTGTCTTCACGTAACTATTAGGCTTCTTCCTACTACCCTAGTAGGTGTGCAATGCACCTTCAGGTATTTCTGGAAGGAAGGATGGCTGATCACATACTCATCAAATGACACTTTAACTATAATGTTATCTTTACAAATCATGCCATTTCTGGACCATGTTTTTGAATCTTTTTAACGATGGGATTTCCTGCCATCAGAGCATGGGGGAAGGTATTGAACAATTAGAAGATGAAGACGAAGGGCTTGAATCATAAACTAAAACATATTTCTTTTTATTTGTAGAATCAAGGTTCTTCGTATATAAATCTTTAACATGAAACTTGGAATTTAAAATAGAGTCATCTACTACAAGTTGGAGAATGTCTGCTGTTGTTACATTCTCCTTAACCAAAGGTGCAAGGTCCTTCATAGACTTTAAATCATCTTCATGTTGCGGTTGTGCTCTCGAACTTTTCCTTCTCTCTCTACCCTTGATAGATCTCTTCACTTTCTAGATGGGTTGCTGTTGCTGATGCATGTCCTCCTCATCCTCTGAAGACTTCTCAAGTAGAGCTTCAGAAATGCCCATATCCATATCCCTTACAAATTAGGTATGACCACGATCCTTCCTCTCCTAAATAACATATGATTAATGCAATCAAATGGAAGAATCTCATGTTCAGCTCGAGGTGAGTCTGAGTCATATACCTGATTGTACTGTTGTTGTTGTATTTAGTTCAGACTGTTGGGGTTAGCCTGAACTTGAGCGAGAATGGAGCTAGAAGGTGCAGACTGCTCGTCCTACCAACATGATAAGCGGTTGATGTCACATCACATATTATGTATCTCATTCATGTAAGAACGAATCTCCTCAAGTATCTTCTTTTGGAAATCATTGGGACCTGACAAAGATGATTGTAGTTGAGAAGAAGAAGATGGGTAACGTGAAGATTGTCCACGATGTCCCTGATACTGCTGCCATGGTGGCTGATGCTGAAAATACGAGTCCCGCTGGCCCGACTAGTACATTGTCTGCCAGATGTACTTCTACTACTACCTCGACTGCTGGGAGTGGTATCCAGGACTTGGCTAGTTATGAAGGAGTGCATGAGTGAATGTAGTATTGTAGAATGTAGAGGGATGCTGATAGGACTGACAATTCCCCATACCTGCTTGGCTGGAAGGATCTTGTGTATACCAAACACCATTAGGCTCCCATATCTGAGGAGGTTCCTCAAGTTGGTCTCTACGGATGGCTGATGCTGTTGTGGCTAGGTGGAGGAGTGGTCCTCAACCCATGGCTGGGGATGCTCTTTAATCTATTTCTCCTTATTGGTGAGTCCTAACCTACGATTAATCACATATGATACCAAATGTATTAATTTCAGAGAGTCGCATGCTTATCCTAGGTTCGAACACTCAAGTGAAGCCCCACCCGAACTGGGGTGAAATAGGCTCCGCACAACACATGCAAAGTCCATGTCCATGTTACACACGCGAGCCCTCGAACGAGGATCACTAGAATACAATTATTCCAAAAATATATAAAAATGGGATGAAATGAATTACTAATCAAATTCCTCGATCTCTTCTTAGTTTGTTCTACGGCTCCTCGCAGCAGGGGCTCCCAACTCCATGCCTCCGTGTTGACCAAGCGTCCTCCATCTCCATAGGCCCTACCACAAAAGAAAATCATTAGAAATATATTAAGAAATTTAATTCACAACAATGATGAAAAAAACACAACATGGAGACCCAATTTTAGAAAAATAATCATCTCAAAGTAATACATTAAAATTCTAAAAAATCTATAAGGATGAGCCGTGTCCCCGACAACGATGCCATCTGATAAGCCACAAAATGACCTTTTTAATATTTTCATCTTATCGTATCCCAGGAGACAACAATAGATTTAACAGAATGACCACAAGTTTGAATATGCGGCGATAAATTTTACTTGGCAAGCATACCAAGGTCGAATACAGGGACAGAAACCTCCTTATCGATTAATCAGAAATTAATGTTTAAATTGAATAATTTATTTCCTTGACCTAGGCCTCCCAATGCAGAGAGAATGACAAGACATCACAAAATGATGAACCGAAAAACACAAGTTAAACAATGCACAATAAATGATACAAATAATAATACAATGATGCAAAAACAACCATGCAATACAATGAGGTAATGAAAATGCATGAGGTGAAAGTATTTTTATTAATTTTAAGTATTTTAAGTTTTATGTACTATGCAACACAATGCATGCTAACATGTTGATGAATAAATATCATGCATTTTTTATTTGATTTTATGCAAGGTAGAGGCCAACATATGATGTAATATGCAACACAATGGCACGTAATGAAAAATGAATTATGTACGTAATTATCTCCTTATTAATGAAATTAATTGAGAAATAAAAAGAGATCCAACTGCAGTATCATTTGAACCATAAAAATAAATCAGAGATCTAATAATGGCATTTAAATAAAGATTAATTGACACATTAAATATCTAAAATTTAGCATACTACATTATGCGTCAAATCAATGAATAAAATATGCCACCATGTAGAGAATGAGATTAGTAACAAAATGAAACCAAAATCACGTAATATGAAGATCATATGGTCAAGATTAAAATGAAAGAGTCCATGGACACAATTACAAAGAAAAACATAGAAATAAAATGATAAAATAGTACATTTTGGTCATGATAGGGACATAATTGTAATTTTGAAAAGGCTGCAGGGCCCTTTTGTAATTTTCCTTGATGCACGCATGGCACGCACGTGAGATAGGCTTGGATGGAAGGTGTGGTCGGCTATAGGTTCGGGATATGTGTCGTATCCGGATGCTTTGGATAGCAGCTCGCTCCTACCAAGCCTGTTGGATTGGGGCAGAGGCTGCAGAGTGATCCGAGCTGTCTGATCAAGTATATCAGATGACATCTATGTTGCGCGTCATCTTCTTCCTCCTCCCCTCGCACATAGGCGATGCTGGGGCTTTGGGAAGCCCACTAGATCTCCTTCTTGCTCCACCGCTTCATCTGCAGCTCAGAGATGCTTCGTAATGGATCGACGAAGCTTTAGGAAGGATGACGGAGCTTATGCGATACTCAAATCATGGAGACAGTGTTGGCTCGTCGGCGACCATGACCTAGAACAGAGCAACCGTCGAAGTGTGGAGTCAGAGGTAATTCAATTGGAGGTGAGGCGATGGGTGAGATGTGAATAAATTAGGATAAAAAATGATAAGGTAAAGAATCTTACTTGGAAATTGGAGATTGTTACTAGCAGAGGATATGGCTTCGGCAGAGCTCGCGGAGGATCTCGGGTCATCGCTCCATCTTGGAAGCCACGCCAGAGAGCTTGAATGACAGTGGAGCCATCGTAACTTGGATATGGTGGCCAAGTATCATATTGTAGGTAATAACCATAGTGGCCTTTCGATTCCACCTCCTCCTATCACTAGAGGGGATGAGGGGCTAGGCAAAGCACCTTGGATTGGTAGATGAGCGTGAAGTGAGGCGGAGGAGAAGTATTTGAAGGAGGTCTTCCGGTCATTACATGAGGTATAAGAGGGTTTTGTAACCATCACCCTGAGCCCTAGTAATTGGGTCGTAGTACGTTGATGGTCGGGCGAGGACGACGTAAGTTAGGGCTACGTGGGTTTGTCAGTAGGTCGTGGGGAGGCAACTTGGAGAGGGTGCTAAAAATGGAAGGGGAGAGGTAGTCGGTGAGGTAAACGTGGAAGAGAGGGGGTGTTATGGAGAAAGGAGAAGGGGTATGGGCCATTGGAGCCAAGAAGAGGGTGCGGGTGAGATCAGATCAGATGATCTGATCAAAGGGCAAAGAGCACGGTGCATGTGTGTGGCTAGGATGAAGCCAAGCATAGGAAGATGGACGACTGAGGTGCAAGCGGGTGGTGTAAGGGGAGCGAGTCACGTGACAACTCCAGAAAGCACCACCTAGCCCAATGGGATTTATCCAAAAAACAAAAATATGTAGAAATTCAAAAAGAAATAAAAGAAAGAAAATTGGAAAAATCAAAACATGAAAGTTGTAGATCTTGATGAGACTTACAAGTTTCATGTGAACAAAAAGTCAAAAGAGATCAAATAAATAAAGTAAAAATTCTGACAAGTATTTTTAATAAATAAAACATCCTTTTTAATTCTTTGCATTTTTTGTATTTTTAGCTTCTTTTAAAACTAAAATAAATATGCACAATCATTAATCAATTTGTTGGAGTTTTTAATTAGAAGGAAATAAAAATAAAAAGTGTTATCTATATACAGTAATTAAGGTTAATTACAAAAAAGCAGTTAGTTACTAATTAAAGAGAATTAACATTGCATTTTATTGATTTGTTCAAGCTCATAGGATAATAAAGGAATATAGTGATGATAAATCATATATTCATCAGGTACCTTCTTGCATATTAAATGAGAGCAGATGCTGATTTAATGACAACTTATTAGTCAAAAAAATTAGTCATATATAATTTTAAACCTCAATCATAGACTCGTAATGGTCTTTTCATCAATGACATCCGCGGTAATCTCATGTGTTAAAAATAGCACGATCCTTTAGTGCTCCTTTTCTTCTTGCACTAGGAACTCTAAGGCTCAAGTGCCTTAAACCTATCGTGATCCAATAGTGCCCAGATTCCTTATTGCTTGATAAGGGCACCAATCTTGACCCGTCATAGCCCAAAGTCATTCTTGCTAGTAAACTTGTTGATCTTCATATTGTGTGAGACCACCTCCTTGCTTCGAACGAACATGACGATTCTGATACCAATTTGTTATGTGCATCGAAAGTAAAAACAAACTCATAGATAAGCAAGTATAAAACTACCACAACATAGGATTCACAAGGTTTTCCTGTAACTGTGCTACATCTTGTCAGTGGCGATAGACCTCTCGAAATAGTTGAATAACTGAACTATAAAGGATGATTTAAAAGCTAACCCAATGGAGGTTTATGTCATACCCACATACAAGCAAATATCCATGAAAAGATAGCTTTTAAAACTTATATAAACAAATGAATTTTCCAAATTTCCTTAAATAAGATGATCTCCAAATCTCCTTAAATAAGATGATCTCCAAATCTCCCTCGGAGCATAAAGGTTAGAAACAATCATAATCGAGATGGATCTTTCAATCAATTATGGTATGCATGGATTCTCTAATCAAATTTTATACTAGTACTCTGATTAATCATAATATGGAAGAATCTTCACCCTAATTAGAACCTGGATGGATCCTCAACATCCAGTTTTTGTACCATATTCTACATACCGATGATACTTGTTTAAGGTGTCTGTGGGATTGCTAGAGTCAAAAGATCCATGAAGGAATTTCTTTCCTTTAGTAATTCAAAAGCAAGGAGTCCCCAACATCTAATCTTGTTCCTTATGCGCCATTTCGTCCTTGCAAACAATAGCACGAGAAAACTATGGAGGATACAATCATGCTGGTATTGTCTCCTCTCTGATACCTATTGTTAGCGATATGACCTGATATCACATCTGCTCCGATGCCGGATGCGTATGCAGATGCACAGTCACCCATAACCACAGAAGCACGTGAAGGAAAAGAACCAGATATAACGGTGGTCGGTCACTTCTCGCGACCACCGAAGAAGAAAGATCACTAAAAGAAGAACGGGTACAACTATTTCCGTTCCCTCGCTCTCTTCCTCTCTTCTCTATCTCCCCCTTTCTCCAGGGGTTACATTGTTCATGTGGTAGTGTTGAGGCAATGCCTCCACCTCCCTCTATATATAGCCTAGTTAAAAGACCATATTCCTATTCCTAATAGAATTATAATGGAATACAACTCAATTACTATTAGGATCATGAGTCCCATCCCATTGGAGTTCCTAATCCTAATATGACTCTAATCATAACAATCTCCCTCTTGAGTTGAATTCCATCACAATCTATTCATCTTCTTAGATATGTACTGGGCCATCCTTGTCATATGCAAGTCTCATTACCAGGAACTCACTGTCTCTGGGTGACACACCCTTTGTTGGGTGCCCTCAACGTACCACCTTGCACGATCTCCTATCAGCTATCGCTAGCAGTATTCTTCGACGCCTCGGGTAGATTTATCCCAAAGACCACCATATCACAACTTCTGATGATTGCATGGCCGTGTCATCTTGTCGACATCGACTTTCGCTCTGATCCGTCGCATCACGTCCCCTTAACAACGCTGAATGCGGCTTTGATACTAGTCATGATTAGAGTCATATTATGATCAGGAATCCTAAAAAGATGATACTCATAATCCTAGTAATAGTTGAATTGTATTCTATTTATAGTCCTATTGAGAAAAAATCAAGATTGAAGGGAAGCTCAAGAGAGATGATTCTTCCTTGTAGACCCTGCCAGGTTCCATAATCACATGAGGCGTCAGAAGGGTGTGACACAGATGCTGTGATGATGCCAAGCAACTTCAATAATAATCAAAACCACTGACTAACTTGGGAACTTAACTCAAGCCAGACAATCAGTACAAGCTTATGTTAAAATCTTAACTCTTGATAGCATCAAGAGCGATATGTATATCTGGAAAGGTCTCAACTTGGATAATGCAGAGAATACGTGTGAAACCTACATCCCCCACATAACATTTGTTCCTATATCCAGAGGCCTTTTGCCGTATTATCCACAAAACTCCAGTATTTCTCATTCCTGAATTACTCCATTTCTGTTCCTGCTTCAACTCTGATCATCTTGGACTGCCAAATCTGCTGTACTGAACGTGCTTGTGGCATAAACAAGTTTGGATCACAACCCCCACTCCAGTTTAATCTCCTTCCCTGTCAACACTGGCACAGTGCCAATAAATCCAACACCTTTTTTTCCTGCCAAACAGTATAAGCAGGTAATCATTGGAGAGTGATAACATGGCAGCGTCCTCTTCTCCAGGAGATAAACATTGCAAAACTAAAACACAAACCCATTGGCAGATAAACCAAAGGTAATTTATATGGACAATCCACTAACTCGACATTAATTAACACCATATAGTTTATCAATCTTTCAAGCAAATAAGATCTTTAAGAGAGGGAGAATCCAACGCATGTGATATGACGGATAAAATCATTATAGGGAGCCAACATCTCCAGGGCCTCCAAGGCATCAGATACTGTTCCCTTTCAGCTTTTACTGCACATGAGCAATGCAACCACATCCCTTTGGTTCAAGAACTTGCACCTGTGGGTTTTTTTCTCATGCTGTTTTGATATCCATGGTGAGGAACCCAAGGTCTGGAATTGTAGCATCACAAATTTTCTGACATTTGTTGACCCCGGGGCATAGATTCCAATCCAAGCACTGGCCAGCCTAGAGTGTGTACGTGGTAACATAGATAAAGGTGGAGAAAAAGAGAGGCCAACAAGCATCTTTCATCGTGTGGACCATGGACAAAGAAATGGGGGTGTACAGCAATCACCTTTGTACCGGATCCCAAATCATGTCAATCTTCTCTACTATTGTTCTTTGCTCGAAATCTTGTCCTTTTGTTGTAAATTTATCAAGCAAGGTAATTAAGAATCCGACCAGAGTACATAAGGTAATGTCTGTGGTCTAATCTTTGGCACAGTTACAAATGCTATAGATGGATTGGAAACAAACTTTAAAATTAAAACTGAAGAAGGAATCGCTTATCATAGATAACAGCAAGCTTGTTATCCACAAGGCAAAATGGCTGTTGCCGTCCTTCGGCATCAGCAGGAGATTCCCCCGCAAACAAAAAACAACGCAAAGTTTTATATCCGTCGTCCACACGGTAAGGATTATAAAGAAAAACAAACAGGAAAGTAAAGGAAGTTCCTTTTTTTTCCAAATCAGCAGTACTTAAGAAGAGCTTGAGCTGATTGCTTTCTGGAATTCGTGTGCTTCGAAGCTTACAGAGAGGGAATAGTCGCGTGGTTGAAGAGAGTTGATCCAAGGAGGTGGTCGTGTAGGCTACCTGTGCTTTCATGAGACTTGTAGTTCTCTATCGTCGGGCTGCTACCGGTGCTGCTAGACAGAGAGCAAAATGCAGTTTTCTGGAGAACCCCAGTGGGAGAGGATTCCGGAGGGCATGAATCCCACCCTGTTCTTGCAAGGTTAAGCGAAGAGTTCTTGAAGTTGTCCTTCAGAGTGCTGTTTAGTACCTCGCCTAGAGGTCCTCCCATGGATGCCTCCCAAGAACTTGGAACCATGTTGTGTTGCTTCTGAACCATGTCACTTGCGATTATACCAACTCCAAGACCCATGTGGGTTGGATCGAATTCTTGCAGTTGCTTGAGAGTAGAGTAATTCATCTTATCATGAGTTGGAGAAGAGGAGGATGGAATGTCTGCAGTGTTCGAGATTGAGATGGAGAGTTGGGTGCGAGCTAAAGGGTCATCCTCAGTTTCCGGCCAGCTTACAGTCATTCGATCAGATTGGCTATTTGGCCACTCTTCCATGAAGCTGCGAAGTGGGTAAGATTGGTCCTTCAGGTCTGATGATGGACCGAAGCTTCCGCTATCGAGGTATGAAGTTCTTGACGGATTGAGAAGCGAGCTGGTACAATTAAGCCCGAAATCTGTTATGGGAGAGGTTTGTTCAAATGGGTTATGTTGCTTCAGGATCGGGTAAGGTGCATTGCCATGTTTGGCATTGACAGCCGTCGCAAAAGGAAGCTTCTGCGGGTCATTCACACTCTCCTTGTTTGTTGAAATCCTGCGCAAACCACATGTGGAAGATCAGATATGAGGATCATAATGAAATAATCTAACTGTAACTAGAACAGAGTTGCGGAGTTTACATGAAAGTCACAGCATATACAAAAATATTTGCATAACAGAAACAGAACTGAGATAGTTAACTACCAATACCATATCAAAAAATATGGTGAATAATTCAAGGTTGTTCGAGAAGCATGACATGTACATTATATACCAAGCAAATGACTGCAAGCTTAACATAATCATGGACATGTCAATAACTGCCACAACAAAACACACCTGTTAAACGGCGCAGGGGATGGATCGGTGGAGGTGGGCTGGAAGCTCTTGGAAGTTTTTTGGGAAGCTATAGAGCAATTTGACGATCCACTGCCCGAAACAGCCAAAGAAGCAGGTGATCGGGCGATGACGGTCATCGCCTTGGCGTGGCCAGTCTGGCCTTCCACAGGCTTTCTTGAACGATGGCGGCCACGGTTGAGGTGGCGTTCGCAGTACTTCTGGTCAGCAACTGCATCCCTGGTGCACCGCCATTTCTTCCCGTCAGTCCGACGGCATCTCCCTGGTTCTGGATCTGTGCTCCCCGAAAAACCAAGCTGGAAAGATCCCCAGCCATCTGAAAAAGATGATAGAGGAAAGACTTAAAATAATGGACAAAAACCAAAGTCGGTAGATCAACCACCAAGCTTCATCAAACTTGCTATGCTGCACACTGCATCTAAAGATAATAAAAACAGCAGTGAAAATCTATTTACTCGCTGAAAAAAACGGTTGGTAAATTCATACAGTTAACGGGGAAAGATCTATTTGAAAATGGAGAAAGTTCAAGCCAAAAGATATTAGGCAAGAAGTAGATAAGAACAAAGCTTCCTTTCCTGCATAGGTCTAGAGACAAGAACGACGAATCTAACCAAGATCAAGCCTTTTCCCTGATTATTATCATCTGTTTTCAGACGCACAACCAACTAAAAGCTTTGGTGATACTCTCGTTGTTTTTAAAATAGTTCTTTAGATTTTTCTTAAAAAAACAATATTCCTTTTCTGTTCTTGGCAGAAACAGGAAAAGACCATGCTAAAATATTTTGAACTTATTGATCAGCTCATTATAGCTAATTGCTCATCACTATCGTACTCATCTACTCTCACAGCTTTAAGAAAACATTTCTTTAAAGTGGAATAACTACAGTAGCTACATAGACAAAGGAAAACAAAAGGGGTAAATCAAATAAAGTAACCCATAGATTTTCGGCCAAATCAAAGATCATAACATGCTTTAAAAGTAAAAAAAGAGGGGAATGAAGAATCGTAAAAAAGATCTTCTTTGGAGGAGAGATTGACCTACATCTTGCATTGTTTAGATGGAGAGAGAGAGAGACAGAGAGACATGGGGTTCTTACATGTCCCGGGTCTGATAGATCCAGCCGAATATGCAGTGTACCCAGATGGGTAAAGGCTTTTCCTGATGGAGATGAGCAAACTTGGAGGTATGGGGACATTCGCATCAAGACACTTGTAGATCATGGCCTGATGTTCGAGCTCCACCCACTGTGAAGGAGTGAAGTATCCCTTGGCTCCCAAGATTGGTCCATGCAGGTTCATGTTCAAGCTCCCCGAACCCACCATTCCTTAATCAAAAGAGGAGTCAATAAAGAAGAAGCATAATGAGTGGGTTTCATATTCATAAGTGGGAAAGGAGCCAAAATAAATGTTTAAAACACCATCTTGTCTCCTGTTCTTAACAAAGGAAAGAACAGGCAAAAACAAGGTAAAAGGAACAATTTTTTAGTCCCTTGACAAGACCATGGAATAAAAAGATGAGAACTTTGTCATCTCTACCAATCAAACAAAGAGGAGAAGCTCCAAAATGGCACAAAGAACTCAAAATGGGGGCAAACCAAACATCAACGATCCAAGCTTTTCTTTTTCCGAAAGCAAAACAAGAGCATATACCTGAGGTCCTGACAAAGGAAGCTGCCGCAGGGGAGGATGACATGGGCGTGGAAGAGGAGAGGTGGTAGTAAGGCAAGGTCCCATCACTGCAGAGAAGCAAAGCCTCCTGCTTGGGTGGTGACGATGAAGCAGGTGACTGGGAGAAGCTGAGCATCTGCTGCCCATCAGGGAAGAGTGAGTGGGGGCTGGATCTGAGGAGGGAAGACTTTGGTGGCAAGAAAGATTCAGTCCTTGTCATTTTCATAAGCCTCCAGTCCTGTTCCTCAGATTCATCAGAAGTGAAGAAGGTGGGAGCGACCTCAGAAGGAGAAGCTGCCACAAGTCCATCCATGGCCACCACCCCACAACCACCACCTCCTCCAGTAACAGGAGCAGCAGTAAGGTCCATGGTTTAGAGGGTACCTTGAAATGGACACTAGAAGCAAAATGGGGTGGTGGGTTGTGCATGAGGTGGTGGTGGTGGTGGAGATGGGAGTGGATGAGGGGGCATCTGCATTGCCATTGTGCTGTGAGGTGATGAGGTAAGGGAGAGGGAGGAGGGGACTCTGGCTTTCTCTTTGGGGAGGAGAAGGGAGTGTGCTGATAAAGGAAAATACTATTGGGTTGGTCTTGTGGGGGAGGGGAGGGGATGGGGTGGGAGGGTGCCTTCCACTTTTGGGATGGGATTGGGGGAGATGTAGGGTTTGTACATGAGCTTAGGATGCAAAGGAGAGGGCTTGTCATGTGGGTGGGAGGAGTAGGTATCCACACCCACATCTATACACACACATTAAAGAATATATATTTTAATAATTTTTTTGGCAAATATGCCAAAGCATCCAAACTTTCAACCTTTTTCTCATTTTTGATACGAAGTTTTCTCATTTTTCATACATGGCCATCGCCATGAAAGGATATTTCCCATTTCCACTTCTCTTGTCTAACCGTTTCTTCTTATGTTCCATATGAATCAACAATGACGCCATATCTATCCTCACTAGAATAACAAGATCTTATCACCATCACTAGATCCACAACATAAGAAGTGTTATCTTCAAGTATCATTCGACTTTTCTTAAGACTCCATTAAGGTTGATCTTTTCATGTTGGAGATATGGTTCCACAAGCTTGTATAAGCAAACATGTGATCACATGTCTTGTAATGTGGAGTAGCCGAAGAGCACTTAGAATGATGCAGGTTTCAGAATGGCAACACCTTTCAGAGAGGGAGCTACAAAGTTAAATGGATGGGCACAAAATATTTTAGACGTCCACCGTCTGATTTCTTTCTTCTGGCACTAACCAAACAATATCTGCCTATATAACATCACATGTAAACATGCGTATTTCCATATACATATAGTTGTATAGAACTGGTTGTACATAGACAAAAAGGATGCATGAAATCCATGTGATTTCTTCCACACCCCAAATAAAGAAACTTGACATTTTCTCTATGCCCTTACGATTGCGATGGCACATAAGAAAGCATAGACACAAATGGTAGCTTTAAAATTTAAAATTTCATCAACCTAATCACATTAAGGATTAGGTAGAGTACTTGAGATTGGGAAGCTACAAAGGGAGGAAACCAAGTAGTTGGCATTTTTCCAATTGCAAGGCAGTCCAATCAAAACCTCCCAACTACAACTGTCATGTAAGAAAAAAAGGCTAGTGTGGTCCACAAATGGGTCCATTGGTTAGCAATGGCATGTGTTAGCCTTTTTCCATACCTAGATGGTGAAAATTTACACTTTGTTATACCATCAAGCAAAAGAAATCCATATCCATCCCCTCCCCACGTGCCCTATACATGTTTGGTTGTTGGGCATGCACTTCCACCCCTTAAAATATAATCTATTGCTTTACTATTAAATTGTAAAAAAAATGGCACCACCTTTGTAGCACTTAGTGGTCAAAACTAAATTTGAGGGGGATATTGAATTGATGATCCGATGCTTCTTTTAGAAAGTGATTTTGCACTAATCTCTTTTCCCCTTTATACAAATGTAGCTAATCACTATTTCCATCCTTTCTCCATACTTTGTTGCTTGTGCATGTGGTTTGCCCTTTCCTCTTGTGCTTTGGGTTACCATGGGCTATATATGGATCCTCACACACTCAACCTCCCCAAGTCTTTTTCTCTTTATCACATTGGCATTAGTTCTCACTAGGAAAGAAAGAATCCAATGTTGTCTTTCCTTTCTAAATCTACCCCCAATGTGGTTCATTCCCATATAGCTGTCCAAAGGTATGCCTATGGTTCAATTGGTATATTGATGTTTACCTTTTTGAGATGTGATTAATATTTTGTCACCATCAAACACAGATCATCCATAAGTACACCTATTTTACAATAATACCAAAGCTTTGATAAATTTCATGCTCCTTTAATTTCTTAACAAAATTCAAAAGGACTCATCTTTTCTCCCTCAAAATAAGATATTTTACGCTCGAATTTTAGGTGATTTATATTGGAATAAGCCATTATAAGTTTTATTTTTTTTCCATAAAATGTTACTTAACCTTTTTGCGGTCTACTTTATTGTTTATCCCAACTAAACATTACGTTTAACTATTCATTATATGAAATTAAATTTACTTAATATAAATAATTCCATCAAATATAATTTTGATCTCACATGTTGTGTAACACATAACAATAGAAAGTGTATTCTCCCAACCAACTAAATACAACCATACAAAGACATTCAATCATTCTTCTTTTGATAATGTGTAGTAAGAGATATCTACTTTATGATAAGCTATAACCGATGATTTATATGAGTCAAGTGATTTAAATTATATAATATTGCTCAGTGATGCAGGACCATGGGGGAGAACATAGTTAAAAGAATTTGAACATAATGAAAATGACATAGATATATTATTTATCACATTTTCCTTCCAAAGGGAGGAGTTATGGCCATTTTGACTTGGAGTTGAGGTGGTTGGGCAGTATATATCTCCCCATTATAGAAAACCTTTGTTCAAAGATTTGGGATGCGAAGAAAAATGGCAAAAAAAAAACCACTCCACTACAAAAAGAATATGTTGTCACTTTTCAGCAAAAAAAAACTTCGTGGTCAATAACTTGTCATATTTAAGGTATTCGATGAGATTCCTAATTGTATTAAGCAAGATGCATGGACAATCTAGACATTGCAATTAATTTTGCAAAAAGGAGAGAAAATAAGTGTAGGATTTGAGTTGATTGAATCCTGATGTCAAAATAAAGCACCTAATGTTAGTTCTGGATTTGGAGGTTTATGTAGACACCACCAAAAAGGTTCAATTTACCAACGGTTTAAAATCGTTAGAAAATGCTTCTCAACGGTGAGGATCCGATATCGATTCATTGGGGTTGGTGGCATGATAAAACTTTCTAACAGTGCCACCAATGCCATTAGGGAAAAAAATCCATTCTCTAAGGTCCTGTTTGGTTGGAGAACAGGCCCTGTAATAAGGGGCCAATTCTCCTCCCGATACGATTCCCAGTGGTAGGACTATTCCCCATTATTCCATCATATTTCACTCTTATTCCTATCTTTATCCCACCTTACCTACCTTTATTTCACCTTATTCTCCTTATTCCTATCCTCCAGCCGAACAAAGAATAGACCCTTATTCTCCTTATTTCCCATTCTTATTCCTGCTTATTCCCGAACCGAACGGGCCCTAAGGGGGCATTCGGGGAGTTTACCCCTATAATCCATTTTCTCTCTCTCATTTGGGTTCCACTTTTTCTCTTTTTTATTCATTAAATAAATCAAATCTCTTTTATCAATTTCATCAAAAAATAATATATTATACCATAATATCATATAAAAATTATAAGCTACTCTACTTTTACTCACTTTTCTAGCCTCAAATACAATCGCATCACAATAACTACACACTTTTTCAAACTTCAATACAATCATATCACAACAAACCCATTTCAAACCACTTCCAGTTTAATCCTTTATTCAAACATCAAAACACAAAATTGAGTTACCCTCTACGAGTTTAACTCGTCCTAACCGTGTACCTAACGCACCCTAAGGGGCCGTTCATTTGAGTGTTTATCTCCACTATTAGGGGGTTACTCCCCAAAACCCATTCTCTACCCCTTTTTGGGGCCCACTCTCTTTCCATTAAAAAAATATTATACCATCATATCATCTTAAAATTATAAAATACTCATCATCTAGTCACTATTCCAAATTTCAATACAATCACATCACAACAACTACCACTTTTCAAATTTCAATGCATTCACATCACAATAATTATTCACTTTTTCAAATTTCAATACAATCACATGATACAAACCCTCTCAACTCCAAACCCACGAACCAAACACCAAAACACAAAAAAAATTACCATCCTCCAGATAACCCATGGACCAAAAATACCCTAACAGTTTCACTCAATAGTTACCAAAGATTTTCCCTAATAATTTAAAAATCATTAGGCAATTTTGTTTTTTTAACATGCAATAATCTAAAATATACATAGTTTCCTAAGTAGATCATTGTCAGGAAAGTATGATCACTGCTCCAAGGGAAAAAGAAGTTTGTCCAAGGTGACCAATGCTAATATTCTAGACATAGAAGATAAATGACCCAAAATCTTTTTCGTGATGGTGTGAAATGCATGATCTCATGCTGAAAAATCTTTGTTTGAGGCATTGTTGTAATAGATTTGGTATTGGGACCAATATCCTTTCCACAATTGATGTTCCTGCTATGCCGACGGGAGGCCGAACTAGAGTTTGACCATGAAGCCGATTATATAGATAACTGAAATGGGTATGAAAGCTTTCTTACTCGCATCTAATATGATGTATAATTGCCTCTTTGAAGTGTTGTTTATGTTAAGTGAAGATCAGTAGTACATTATGTAATACTAATGGGCAAATCTCAATCAATATGATTCCAATTACAGATGGACAAATCTGTTAGGATGTTTGAGCTTTTTTGTCGTGGACTCCAACGTGCTATTAACGTTGGTTTATATATCAATCGCGTTAGGTCGGTAGCTTAGTTGAAAGCTATGAAAGGGTTTGCAATCATTATTGGATGCAAAAGTTCCCTTAATAGTTAAAGAACAATGAATACATGCACTTCACATATAAATGACATACACTCATTCTTGAATACACCTTATTCTTGTCTGCATATACAATCCACACTTTCGTGCTCAATTGTACCCCATTCTCGGCCATATACATATTCCATACCATCCATGAATCTATGATAAGACATAAATGTATACATACATTGCTAGAGAAAGAAATGAGTTTATCATTAATATATTGTTCTAATATGCATGACATTCAATCTAATAATGAAACAAGGGAAAAAAACAAAGGATGTAATCAACTTGTTCCTTGTCTAAATTGTTCACTAATAAGCAGATCTAATTAAATTGTTCCTTGCCTACATTTATGTATAAATATCAAAGAGATACTTTACATTCTACTCCTCGTATGTTCTGTCTAACCATCTTGCAATCATGGCATTCTTGTTCTTCCTGATATGGCTACGCTTATAGGTAATGACACCGTCAACATGCCTTCTGATATTTTTTCCTAAAAACTTGAAGTTATATACGATCTAAAGTTATATCTAAATGACATCAAATTAAGAGTAACTTTATATTAGTCTCTTCAAAATGAGTATGCCCTAAGTTGTGGGTCTTCAACAATCTACCTGCCTTATTCTATATAATCTTTTTCCTCACTTCTATAAAAGAGACATCTAAAAGAACTTAACAAGCAGAAACAATTTAGAAATATCTAATTACCTGATATTAGAAAATATGCTCTTACATGACATTCAGAAATGTCTTGCAAAGATGAAATTCCTTCCAATCCTTAGGACGTATTCCTAAGTGGAAGACAAGAATAGATATGTAGAGGAGAGGATGATACATGTGACATGAAAATGTGCAGGTGAGGGATGGAAAGTGGGTAGTGGAATAAACATTTGGGAATAAGGCGGGTCTTGGAGGTGATATCACGATGTACAAGTAAGTGGGATGGGTGGTGTCTAGGGCTGTTAATCGAATTGAACATGTTTGTATTTGATTAGAGTTCGTTTGGTAGTAGTTCGAAAAATGTCCATTCATTTATACACGAACTGAACATCAACTTCAAATTTTAGTTCGATAGCTTATCGAACCGAACATGAACATAGCATATGTTCGTTCAATAAAAGTTCGAGTTCGATCTACATCGGCATACATGTGTGCATTTCTGTATGTAACTTCGTATTTTATATATGATAAATTTTGGGTTAAAGAAATTATGGTATTTGTTGAGTTTTGTACTACTTTAATTTGAACAATTTCTTATTTTCACTACTTATCGAACCTTATTATTGAACTCCAGTTTCGAACTTATTCATATAAACAAGTTCGAGCTAAGTTAAATAGTTATCGAACTATTATTGGATAAGTTTATAATCGATTTGTACAAAACGAATATGATAGCGGATCAGATACAAATATATTGACATTTGTTTTCATCCCTATCGATTGGCGTGGTTTCCTTCTGACATTTTTTACCTCAAACATTGGTGATTCTCTCCTTGGGTTGTAGATCACTGCAGCGCCCGAGGTTCTTCGTTCTTTGGAGCCACCCAGTCATCTGTACAAAAACCTTCCTCAACCTCCTTTCCAAGTTTGAATGCCTTTTGAACAAAGGCTTGGGCCCCCCTTTTGCCGCGCTCAGGACAGGAGAGGTGACAACTCTCTTCCAGCTACCTCGAGCGAGGTCCGACGAATTCGAGTGGTGCTTCCACCACCGGACGTCGAGGTCCATATCTCTTGGTTTTTCCAGTGAGGTACACCTTTTGTTTCATTTTTTCTTATTTGTAGCTTTATGATTCATTTGGTGCTTTTAACGTTGTGTTTTAGTAGTTAAGATCCCTTTTTCAAAGTTTGTCGCAGTTGCGTTCCATTGAACTCTCCACCACACCACCCTTACCCATTTCCCCTCGATAGACCACCGAATCAAAGCCCCATGGTTGTCTTTGCTTGTGCTATTGCCTCCTGTAGGTCCTGGAGGCTTTGCACACCCATGAGGGATTTTTGCAAAAGTGCAAGGTACCTGGAGC
Organism: Ottelia alismoides; assembly: GCA_037367405.1. Lineage (NCBI taxonomy): Eukaryota > Viridiplantae > Streptophyta > Magnoliopsida > Alismatales > Hydrocharitaceae > Ottelia > Ottelia alismoides. The sequence goes on along the minus strand of JAZKJV010005611.1, from coordinate 99,841 downwards.
CCCAGATCTTCGCCGTGCCCATTTGACATCGACGAAGCTCCAGGACCTCGATTGAAGGAACCAACCGATGCGAGGAGGCTTGGACAACATTTTGAGTCACCTGCAAGCTGCTCAGGAGGTCGGAGACATGCCCCATCGACGATCGAAGCTCGGAGAACCCCTGTCTTCCCTGTCCCTCCGAGCCTCGTCTCAGCTGTCCGATCTCCTTTAGACTCCAAATTCGCCAACCACTGTATGATTAAGAGCACATCAATCGTAGGATCCCACCTGGGGATCTAATCTGGACTGTCGCTGGCGAATCATCATCGCACGCCTATGAGCCGCCATTTGGCAAGTGGAAGGAGGAGCACAGTCGATTCACGTCTTTGTTGTGGGTATTTTGCATCCAACGTCCTAGCACTTTTTGTATTTAGTAATTGAATTGCAAACTTTCATTGGCCATTTAAAATATTTGTAGTATTTACATCCAAGCCCCTAGACTCCTGATATTTGCTATTTAGTCCATGCCACATCACCTCACATGACGCCCCCAGACATTTTGCAGGTGTGCACCTGGAATGTTTTGTATTTCTATTAGGCTCAGAAACTTTTTGTGCATACCTTTTTGGAAAAATTACAATGTGGCCCCTATATTTTATTTTGTTTACAAAAATACCCCTACTAGTAATGTAGTTTCTTTTTATTTTCTCTATTAGTTAAAATAACTTCATTTCTCCAAAAATCCTAAAATTAGGATTAAGTGCCTAATATGTCGTAGGCAAGCTATAGTTTTGTGTTTCAATTTTAGGCATTTTCTCTATTTTATAAAAATAGAAATAGCCTATTTTATCCATGTCTATATTTGAAAATACCAGAAAATATAAAAATCTTTTGAAAAATCCCAAAAATTGCATTTCTTATTTATTTAGTTATTTTTACAACTCCAGACAAAAAATCCCTAAAAACTACAACAGAAAATATCTAAAAATCGAAAATCTAAAAAACCTTTATAAAAATTTATAAAATTCCTAAAAATTCCAAAAATTATGTTTTCTATTTTATAATTTTCTCTATATTATTTATTAGTTAAAATTAATTTAGAGAAATTTTGATTCTGTTTGTTATTTTTCTTCTCAGTTTTAATTCGACCTATTTAATAAACCCTGATTTAAGGTATTTTTTGGCCTTAAAATATATAAAAGATAGTAAAAATTCTTAAAAATCACAAAAATAGTAAAAATTTACTTAAAAACCCCAAAGCATTTTATTTTCTGTATTTTTCATATTTTTCTTATTATTATATTTATATTAGGCTATCTTGTATCTTACTCGTATATATAACTATGTTGTATTTATAAAAAAGAAAATATAAAAATATAAAGAGAAAATATAAAAACAAAAAATAAAAAAATTCAAAAAATAAAAATATAAAAAGAAAAAAAGTAAAAAAATACAAAATTTAAAAACCACATAAAATGTAGATAAAGACTTCACAATCACACTTTTGTGCTTCATAACCCGATCTATCTAGTTTGCTCCCTGTGTTCGACACTCTACATACTTGCACTATACACATATTTTGTAGAGTAAAATAAAAGAAAGTTTAACTCCACATTTATTTTCATTGCTTGAACATTATTGTGGGTTAATTGTTGTTTTAATGCATATTTCTTGTCGGTCACCTCGGCGGCTGTGTTCCCCGTCTTGTGTGGAATATAAGACCATTCAATTTTCGGGTTAAACACTTATTGAACCGAACTCAAACATAGGTTCGTTCATTACATATGGATTCGTTTAGCAACCCTAGTGGTGTCAGGAACCACCCTCTTCTTTCACAACATCAATTGCATTTTTATAAAAATCTTATTAGAGCATATCAATAATCAATTATGAGACTAAAATAGGAAATGGAGTTTGAAAAATAAATATAACAAATGATTTGAATGGCATATATTATAATGAATACCCAACCTTTCATAAATTCCCACCGATGAGGTCAAGTTTTCTACATGCATTTTATTTCTTAATCCGCAAGAATACTTTTATGAGAAATTTGAATCATCTTCTTTTGTTGGAAACATATTTCTCTAATGTTGTTAGCATGTACGGTTAAACAATCTTCTCAAATAAATAATGGAAAATCACTTGACTCATGAAGGAACATTATATATCATTTTAAGGAATGAACATCGTTGTATTTCTCCAATAAAATAAGACTAAATCTTAGCATCACATCTATTTCTTATCCTAAATGAAATAATGAGATTCGTCGACATTACATATTTTAAATGTCTGAATCATTACTATGTAAAAGAATGTTCTTGGAAAATTGTTCTCCTGATAAGGATTACTATCAAAATCATATTCATTAAGAGTGGATTTTTTCCCATTCCTTTGAAATTATTCCTTTTTTACATCTGTTACAAGAATGATCCACCCTTTATCACTAATATATGGAAGCAAAACACTTGTTATACCGAATACTAATGCAAGATGCTTTGATATGTGTACTCATACGACCCCCAAGTAATTAAACGACATTATACATATGAACTTTGAATTCATGACCTTCTTTGAAAACATCGGACTGGTTGCACTTATATAAGGCAATATACTAGTCTTGCCTTCCTCCGATCCATGGTAGATCGGACCGATCTGTGCCTTGATCTCCGGCCATGAATTTTTGATTCCTCCTGGCGATCTGATCAGGGCCCTGCCGAAAAGAGCAAACGAGGTTGCTTGCTCCTGACTCAAATAGGGGCTCAACCCCTGACAAAAAGGTTCCTTTCACGGTTTCATAGCAGCCAAGGAAATTTCTCGATCCTCAGAATAACCGAAGAAAAAGAGCTATTAAAAAAGAACCAAGGCAAAGGCATTGATTGGTGAACATGATCTACCAGGGAGGGATGTGAGGGATTTTCGGCGAACAACCGAACCCTTGGGACCTTCTTCAACCCCAGGATGTGATGAGTCGACATCGAGGTGCCAAACGACTCCGTCGATAAGAGCTCTTAGGAGTCATCAGCCTGTTATCCCCGACATACCTTCATGGGTCTAGTATCGGGAAGGATTGACTATGTTTTTCCACCTATATTGTCTTCGAAATCCAAATAGAAGTCGCTGACTATCCGGAGAAGTTGGACGAAGTGCGATTCACCACTTTCTTCTTTCTCTCACTAATAATTCTTTCTTGATTCTTTTTCATTTTTTGATGGCTTTTTGAGGACCAGAAAATTCGCTATAAACTGAAAGGACCACTATATATTTGGGCTTAAATACAATCTGTACAATATTCATGATATGTCCATAGTGTCATTTACATCTATTGGTAAAATCTACAAATAAGAACCATGTTATTTTGTGTATTTTTGTTACGGTAAACATCTTTTGTTAGAACTTAAAGTCATTTATAATAGGGATATTTACCCAGCAGACCTGAAATCTTTCGAAATTACCTCTACGACCTTTGAAACATCATAATTCCTCCCATGACCCCGTAATCTTGCTCCGTCTTACCCCACGAACCCTGCCGTTAAATTGACACATCTTGAGTTAACTTCATTGAGTTCAAAACGAGTTAATCTAACCAATCCGTGATCGGACGGCTAGAATCAACCAAAAGCCTCTTCCATCTCTCCTCCCTCATCGAGGGCATTTTCCTGGCCGGAGGAGGTGTGCGTGAGGGGGCGTGGCACTTCGGGTCGACCTGAGGGGGGCTTCGAGAAGGAGAGCAGACGGGTGGGTGGGGAGGTTGGGTTTAGAGCACTGGGAGCTTCAAGCGGAGCGCGCGCCGGGAGGGGGCTCCAGCGGCAGGGGGCAAGGGCGCTTCGCCAAGGGCGGTGGCGCGCGACCTGCTGTGATGCGGGCGACATGGGCCGCTGGAGGGCAGAACGGGAGGAGGAGCGTCGTGTAGGGAGAACTGGAGCGAGGCAACGCGGCCTCGTGCGGTGGCTCCGCGCGCGGAGGGCTGGTGTCGCGCGAGGGCGCGGTTGGCAGCCTACTGTGCAGATCGGTGGGGCGGTCGGTTGGGAAGTCGATGTTGTTGACGGACGGCAGTGCGCTCGGCTGGAGCGCGGAGGAGGTGTGTCGCGCATGACGATCTGGAAGGAGGGTTCGGCGAGGGGCTAGGGTCCAACCGTGCGGGTGGGCGGTGTGGAGGAGCGCGGCGATGCGGGAAGTTGACGGCAGAGAGCGGCCGCCGGGAGGAGGGCCAGGAGGTGTTGGGTGGTGGGGAAAGGAGGCGGCGGGAGGAGTGGGTGCCGAGGGTGAGGGCAGCGTCGGGAACGAGGAGGAGGAGGAGGCGGAGGTCGGGGAGGAGGGCCATGGAGGGAGGAGGTGTTGGGTGTTGGGTGGTGGGGAAAAGGAAGAGGGTAGAGGGAGTGGCAGTTAAGGTAAATTCGACAAATAAAATAGGCATAAGATAAAAGAATTTAACGGAATCTGGTTAGTTTTAACGGGTAAATGGATGGGGGTTAACCACAGGGTTTATTGGGTAAGGGTTAGCAAGATTACAGGGTCGTGGGAGGAATTACGATGTTTCAAAGGTCGTAGAGGTAATTTCGAAAGATTTGAGGGTCTGCTGGGTAAATATCCCTTTATAATATAGCTGGAATGATACTACACATATAATAACGGTGTCTCGGATAATATCTCAAGATCGACGATCCATTTAAGATCATTCAAATAGATCTCCTTAACAAATATACCAGCTCACAAAAACATACAATCTATTTACAAACGTATAAACATGCCAATGAACAATCGATTCCATCTAGAAATTGGCACTTGAATTTCAAGAATATCATACCAACAATGTTAAATATATCAACATTTGATTTACTATAGGTTTACTCTCAATCTCCAAATCAAACTTTTGGAGTAGCAAAATCCATCGCTGATTATGCACCTTCGCATCCTTCTCCTTCATAAGGTAACACTATAGAAATCAGATGAGGCCTAAACTTGTCTAAGGCGAACACTACTACAGGTATCTATATTTCCATTGCCTACACTGAGCAAGTTCAAGCACTTCACTTGTGCATTGCAATGCAAATGTAATGATGTCCCTCCTCTTTTTTAACACAACCCCTAAGACAATGTCTGATGCATCCGCCATGATCTCAAAAGGTATAGACCAATTTGAATTTTGTAGGATAGAGGAGTCCATGATCATTCTCTTCAAATGCTCAAATGCCTCGAAACACTTGTGATCTACAATGAACTATGTGTCCTTACTTAAGAGCTTAGTTAGAGATTGGGACATTTGGAAAGTCCTTAATGACTATATGTAAAATCCCACATGCCCGAGGAAAGACATCAACTACTTCAAGTTGCATGGCGGTTGCAATTTCCTGATTACATTGGTCTGGACAGGGTAAACCTCAATTCTTCTTTTGGAGATGACGTGTCCCAAACGCAATGTCGTTCGTCACAATGAAGTGACCTTTCTCCTAGGAGAGCATCAGATTCATCTCACAACATCTTTTCAGGACTCTATCCAAATTCCTAAGACATGTTTCAAAGGAGTCCATGTGAACCAAGAAGCCATCCATAAAGACTTCAAGAAATCGCCCACCATCTTGTAAAAATTGTAATTATGCACCTTTAGAATGTACATGGAGCATTGCATAGCCCAAAGGCCATGTGCCCGAATGCATAGGTTCTAAAAGGGCATGTAAGGATGGTCATCTCCTGATCCTCAGGAGTGATGGCTACTTGATTGTAGCCCGAATACCCATCCAAAAAATAAAATAATTCTTTCCCAGCCAATCTCTCAAGAATGTGACCGATGAATAGAAGAGGAAAGTGATATTTCTTTTGACATTCAGGTATCTGTAGACCATACAAACATGACATGATATGGGTACTTGTGTTGTGATCTCCCCTCCATCCTCGTTGGGGACAAGCTGAATGCCCAACTTCTTCAGTACTACATGAAGGGGTACCACCCACTTAGAGTTGTAGATTGAATAAATACAAGGAGATGGAGTAAATATAACCCACACCACATCATTTCTCAATTTCTTTCTTTACTACCTTTTTCAAGTTTGGATTCAACCTATGCAGGAAGTCACATGAGGGTTCGACATTATCTTCAAAATAGATATGTGCAAACATAGAGCGATATTTATCCCAGAGAAATATGATATGCTCCAACCTATGCCTTGTGATTCTTTTCCAGAATCTCTATCAAGCAAAACTCATAATCGAGTCAATCCTAAATTGATGGTGATCTGGTACTTCTTCTTAGGGCTTGCAGTAAAGACATGCTTAAGTATTGGAGGTAAGGTTTTGAGCTCAGAAAGAGTTTTGTTAATGAATAAGTGATTTATCATGTCTTTTATACCTTTTTGAGCAAACTTCCATATTTAATATATGAATTTTTTCAAATTCACATATTTTATTTCATATTTTTATATTCACGACATTCAAAATTGTGTAAAAATTACATTCTTACTTTTAATTTGTTTTGTCAATAAATATGGGCTCAAGTCCATATTGAAGTCATTAACAATTTTGCTTTTCTAAGCCCAAGAGGGCTCTCATCTCATCCCTCTTCTCTTCCAAAAAAATAATAAATGTCATTGACGTCAGCACCTAGGGGGTTGACGTCAGCCCTTAATCTCCCAAACGAAGGGGTGGGTGCCGCCTCCCCTCCCTGTCGCTGCAACGGAGGCACCAACCTCCTCCTTTTCTCCCGTCAACCCACCAATGGTGGCACCCTCTCCACTTCTTCATGGAATACCAACATCATCCCCTCCCATCCCTCAAATACATCTACAAATAGGAGAGTGGGGCAACCGAGGAGGGAGGACATAACAGCTAGGAGCTTCCGCTCCATCTCGAGAAGAACCCATCGTTGGGGCTTGTCCCTCCCCTCCCCTCTACTGCAAACCGCCACACCTCCGTCTCCTCATCGCCACCATGCCTTCACCATCGAGCTGCAAAGAAACCCAACTAGCGATTCAATCCTCCACACCTTTGCACTGTCGACATCCCTCACCCACCCACCGTTCTTCACGACACCGTCACCACTACCTCTAGTTTCTTCTCCCCTCCAGCTCCTCTACTGTAGACAATTGTTATCTCCACAATCCCCGACTCCCTGTGTGCTTCGTTGTGAGGGCCGAGCATGTCCCTAGCCCTTGGTCTTCGAGACCATGTGCCTTTTTGTAATTATTTTTTTTGTTGTGGTATTTTTTTTGGTTATTTTGGACCTAAATGCAATTTTAGAAATCATTTTATATTCTTTGCAATTTATCCAATTTCATATTTATACTCCATAAAATTTTTGATTATTTTATTCAAGTTCTGATTGTTTACATTTTTGTCCTTCAGGGATGTTTCTACAATTTCTTAAAGTTTCTTATTTTTCTCTGTAATTTACCCATTAATTATTTTTTATTTGGTAAGTTCCACTAATATTCAATCACTTTTATTATTGCAATTCTTCCATTAGATTTATTTTTTATTTACACATGTACTCTTAACTTTCTGGAAAATTAAACTCATACCGTTGACAACTCAAAAACTCATCAAAAATAGTAGAAGAATCCAAAATTTTCTAGACAATTCAGTGGATGTTTAGAATCTAATTGCTTGGTTTCTATACATTTTAGGATCCCAAAAATAAAAATGAAAATAGGATTTAATTTGAAATAATAAAGTGAAAAATGTCATTGTTAATAGAATAAAATTTGTGGAGCCTTTCTGAGTCCCTGTGATTCAATCTTCTGTTTTCGTATACATTATTTGATATATCTTGATCTGTAGTTGATTAAAAATTTATATGAAATCTCTCAATTTTTACGTGTGCGTACGATACCAGTAAAGATCACCTTTTTAGCACGTGAAATCACAGTTTCATTTTGATGCCACTGCTGAGGACTTGACAAATGTGTATTTATTTCAATATTTTATTATTTTATTATTTTATTTTTAAATTAATTTAATTAATTTTTTCCAAAACACACAAAATACAAAAAGCAGGCAACTCTCTCTCTCTCTCTCAACCTCTTTTCCTAAGGATTCAAGCAGATCTATTTTTTTCACTGACAATCACAATAAACAAGCACTGCATGATCATTCCCAAACACTTGGGCATTCTAGGTGCTTTACATTTCTTTGCTATTCAAATTTTCGCGAAAACTATAAAATCGACCTTTTCTTGATGCATTCATCTCTGTGATCTCTCTCCCTCTATTCATCAATTACATAAGATCACCAAATTATTGCACACATAAATCAGACAAGTCCATAAAGGTTCCACGTGGCTCAAATGAAAGCGATCTAAAGTATTTCTTTAATGAACATTAGACACAATCTCACGTGCACAAACAGAACCTTTAGTCAGAGCCCAAATCTAAGTAAGAATTTTGACTACTGAATTTAGAAATGACTAGCTACTTCTCAATGAGGGAACTATGGTCTCTCTTAACAGATTAGATGGTTAAAGGACAACACGTACGCCATCGTCTTTAAGTAACACAAGTAGCCCTTTTACTGTTCGTACTTACACCCATACTGGTTGAAAGTAGTGGCAACTAGCATATGAATTTTAGACAGACATTATTTCACGTGTAGATCTACCTTGGATACATGTGCGCCTGATTTGTTGGAAATTGAAAATAAAAATCAGAAAGATAATCGCTTTGTGACAACTTGTATTGTGTTGGTAAATTAAACATTGTCTTCTTTTTGAAATGAACAATCTTAAGGATTTTGATATATCGGTTCCTCTTGGGTCATTAAATAAGTATATCTATTTAGATGACTTGGTCAAGACTCCACCTGATAGTAGATTACAAGCCCTCACCTCCATAACTTTTGCAAATAAGAGATCGTGGAGATGATACTTAATCCTTCTCTACTGATCAAGCAAGGGCCCGAAATACTATGTTCAATGAAGGGTGATATTAAGAAATAACAAGACTAATGGAAGAGCAAGAAAAGAAGAAGATCGAGTCCATAAAATTGATTAATTTCATAGAAACTTCTTTCACCCTAGATCCTTTGTCAGAGGACCTCCCTAATTTTTTACCACACTCAGAATCCAATCTTCCCTCACCTGGTTTTCCAGAGCCATTAACTTTTAAGGAGCATCATTAACTAGATAACAATCTTATCATCCCCCATGTGCACCATCAGAATCGTTTGAGGATATTATTAGAGACACACATAGGAGATACTACGAAATCATGACTGAAGAAGAAGATATTATTGATCGAACTCCAAGAACAATTTTACAATATTAATATGGACTTTGATAATATAAAAGAGGATTTTCTCAACTCATTCATGTTTCCATCCACTCCCATTGATCTTGAACCAAATAGTTTTGTTGACATTCTTGATGCTCACCATGTGTTTATCAAAAGTTGTAATGATCAGAAATAGATAATGTGAATTTAAATAAGTTTAATGGATTCTGAATATAGGACTACACTTTGTGATTTGGAAAGGTCAATTTTGGATTTTGATTTTGCGGTCTATCTTGAGTTTGGATATAATTTTGAAAAAAAACAAAATAATATAAACTTGACATTCCTGACTCGATTAAATCAAAATGAACTTCCACGTTTCAAGTGGTAGAATTTATAAGACAGAGAATATTATAATGATTGATGAATTTCTGAATGAAATTGAGAATGAATTTATCATTGCAGAAGAATAAATAATGAAAATTGCTAATTCGACATTTGAGACAAATTCCGAGAACATAGATGAAACTGAATATGATTCTTACAATGAATATCTGGATGATACAAATGAAGATATTGAAAGATTGAGTTTTGCTCACCTTTTCTCATTAAACCCCGACTTTAGATCAGAAGTCCTCCTTGATGACTCTCTCAAGGATGACGAATCAATATCCACCTCTAGCTCGAATGGAAGAAGACATATCTAACTCGGTGTATTAACCTGAACTCTTAAATTTCGATATCAAGTTAATTTTGGATCATCATTACCATTTATCTCGTTCAAACTAATATTCTACAAAGACTTGAGGCTAACCTATCGACCAACTCAGAGGTCCCACCATGGTCGAACTCACATTCTGTATTCACTTCACATCCATGGGTAGCTGATAAAGAGGAAGATCACATTTCTTACACCTATACTTCCCCTAAACCCTCCCTCCCCCCTTTGACCTTCCAATAATTGTACATGTCGAGGATGAATCCCAATGGCTTGATGTGAATTTTGCTTTGGAATCCACGAAGGACACTGATGAATCTCCATTTCATCACCTTTATTCTATCATTTTGGCCTTAAAAACCCTAGCTAATATAAGTAAAAGCATTAATTTTTACAAAATAACATTCATTATTCATGACATTTATTGCGTAAATAATGTGATTTTAATGCCAAAATTATAAAAAAAGAGAAGAAAAGAAAAAGAATAAAAATATTAAAGATATTTTATGACCCTAAAATCCCGATACCAAGTCAAGAATTGAGTTGGTCGATATGGAATAAAGTATGGGGAGATAAGGGCCAAAAATACAATAAAAATGCCATTTATTTATTCATTATCTATGCATTTTTGACACCTATTTTATTCTTTATTATTTATTAATCAAATAAGAAACTTTATACATGAAAGTTGTAGATAATAATATAAATAAAAATACAAAATTGAGTTTGTATAAAAATAGTTCGCAAAGTGATATACTTTCTCATTTTCTCCCGCTTTGATGCTTTTGATCAAACACTGAGTTTCCCATCACAAATACAAACTGAGGCCCTTGATGAGAAATGGGGTGCTTTACGAGTTAGTAGTCTATTCTGGGGAAAATAAGAAATTCATCTTCCGTGATTCATTAAGGTGGCTCCCTGGGAGCCTCAGCAATGACGCTAGAAGCTTGTGCCGGTGTGAAAGGTTGGATATATAATGAATCTGTTGGGAATTATACACAAATAAAAAGCCAAAACCCCAACTTCACAGACCCATATCTTTGAAATAAAAACTCAATACATATCAAGATCACTCTCTAATTGTATATAACATTTCACAAGCTATTTAATGGTGGTGTTTTCATATTTTTTGGAGTTACTGTGTGAAAGTTAGGTTTTGGGCCCCATTATACATTAAACTTGATTAAAATATTCAATTTATTCATCCTTCAATATTTTTACAAATTTATATTTTTATAATTTTGTAAATATCATTTATAACATATGTGAATATTGAAAGTAAAATAAAATCAAAAAGAAAATGTAAAATAAAATAAGTTTGTATTAACATATAGGCAAACTACTTATAGTCATACATGCATATAAATAAAAGGGAATCATATTCGTTCATTCTTTATTTTCTTATATTTTTATAGGACTGTGGATATTATCTATATTCTATTAAAAATATAAGCCCAAAATAAAACCCAATAAATACATCAAAATAAAATAATGTATATAACATATAGATGAAATACCTATCAATACACCTACATATTATACATACTTATTTATTTAAGTGTACAAATAACATCATAAAAATAAAATAAAATATATTTATACACCCAAAAATAAGTTGTAAATATATAAAATAAAATAATAAATAATAAAAATTTAAAATATACAAAATAAAAAATAAAAATTTACAAAACATAAATGAATATACCTATAAATACACTATTAAATATTAACTACTAATAAATAAAGTCAAAAGAATAAATAAAAATCATATTAAAACACTACATTAAATAATAAGCATTTTTATTTTGTAATAGAAATTAATAAAATAATTTACTATTTATAAATAATTATTTTCGAAATAAATCTTAGTTTTGCCCTGTAGCGACCTGACGTGGATCAATTACGTCAGGTCGCGAGTTGACCGCCAGTCAACTGCCCCTCCCGCATGCTGACTTGGCGCGACCTATCGCATCCCCGTTTTCCTGCCATTTTTCCCAACCAATCCATCCTTTAATCTACATCACTCCCTTCAGCGAAAATGATCATGGATCATTGTACATACACGCCGGCCACTTTGGTCCCTTGTACATACGCTTGATTTGTTCCTAGTCGCCGATTTAGTAAGGGTGCTCATATGTTTTATAAATAACTCCATCTTCTCCTCCATCAAATTTTGGTTATCCTCTAAGTCCTAATATCCCCACCTTCGGCCTAGCGTGAACCCTTATGACAGGAGGGAACCCTTGAAGGAAATGCACCCACGACCACTGTCGCCGACGGTCATGCTCCCTGGCCAAAACCCATGTTTAAGCTGTGCTATTTCCTATTTTCTAGGTAGCTATAGTTCTTCGGGACATTTCTATGCTATTTATTATGCATTTAGTTAGTTAGTTAGATATATTAGGTTAAGTTAGTTCATCGAAGCTCTTGAGCTCCGACCGTGTTTCACCGTCCAAACCGCCCGTTCCTCGACCCTCTTTCCATCTCATTTCAAAGGCTTCCAGTTTTCCATACTTCTTCATCCTTCATCAGCCCAGATCGCCCTTTGATCTGGCCCGTCGTGCTCCTTCCATCCACCTCATCTTTCGTGCACACAACTTCATCTTTGGTCAAGGAGCACCTCCTCGAGCCGTGCTCCTTCCCAGTGCAGGTTAGGCACACAAAAAGATGTTTGGGGATAATTTGGGACTTCGCCGGAGGTACCTGGGGCACCACTTCTTCCTTGACCTTGTAGTGGCGCTCCAGTGACCCTTCGCTCTTTCTATCGCCACCGGCATGTAGAGAACCTTGCCAGGAAGTTTTAGGCCGCTTTGGTGCTTCAAAGGATGATAGAGGAGCGAGATTTAATCGAAGAAACCTCACCAAGGCGAGGGTTCTTCACTGTTTTTCGACCGTACCTCTCCACCATTGGATCAAGAATGCGACCCAGTTTTGATCGCAACCATTGGATGAAGCCGCGTCTATACCGTCCGATTACATCCTGCGATATAATCTCATCTGTCATCGACGAAGCATCATCAAGTCCTGAGCGAGCGCTATGTGTTTAAGTGAGATGATCCTCGTCGTTCGCCAGCTCCTTAGATGGGGTAATTTGCATAACTTCACTTCACCTTTTTATAGTTACTATTTAGTCCCATAAATAAATGGTAGAGTTTTAAATAATTTGGAAATTTTGTAACTTGGCCTCTGTAAATCATTTATTTGTATTTGGGTCCATTCCACGTCACCTCACGTGCCATCCCACGTGAGATGGCAAAATTATAGGGACATCCCTGTACCTTTTTGTATTTATATTTAGTCCAATAAAATGTGAATCATGTTGTATATTTTTGTAAAAATTGCTGGAAGGTCCTTGGACTTTAATATATTTACACTTTTGCCCGTTCCAGGACCACTATGTGCTATCACACGTGAGTGGGTAAATTTCAATATCTACCCTAGCATTTTTTGTGTTTATTAAATAGTTCAATAGAATTGAAATGACATTGTATATTTTTGACATATTTTGCACTAATCCCCACATAGGTTATTTTATTTGCAAAAATGCCCTTACCAAGATATATTTTTGTGCATTTGATCTAATTTTTATAGATAGCTATTATTCTCCTAAAAGTAAATAAAATAGGGATATATGAATCATGCCATGTATATTCACTCCCATATTTTATTTGGCATTTTTTCATTTTATCCAATTATAAAAAATTAAATGGAGCCTATTTTTGTGATGTTTAACTTATAAAATTCCAAAAAAATATAAAATCATCTCTAAAAACACAAAAAAAATATATATGGTATATTTTATCCCATTTTAATTACAGACCAAAAATCACTAAAAATGGAAAATAAAAAAACCTAAAATCAAAAAACCCCAAAATCCTTTATAAAAATCGAAAAAAATTATTTTAAAATACAAATCATGTTTATCTATTCTATAATCTTATTTATATAAATATTTATATATTAAATTTGATTTGGATAATTTTGGGACTTCTTTATTTTTTTTTAAAATCCAATTAAATTTTGGATATTATGAAAACCTCTGATTTGGGATATTTTTAACTTTAAAATACATAAAAATTAACAAAAATCCTAGAAAATCGTAAAAATTTTAGAAAAATATAAAAACACCAAACAATTTATTTTCTGTATTTTATTTATTAGTATTTATAATAATTTTACTATATATTGTAGATATAAAGCCTTATATATGTTATATTATTTATATAAAAGAAAAAGTAATATAAAAATATAAAAATTTAGAAAGAAAAAAATAAAAACAAAAAAGAAAAAAAATTAAATACAAAATTATAAAACTAAAAAAAGATAATATAAAAATTTAAAAAACCCACAAAAATAATAACATGGACAAGAAATAAAAGACAAAGTTTTTAGCATTATTTTCACCTCCTTTTACCGTTTGCTCCCTGTGTTCGACCTCTACATGCACTCACACCTATACAAATTTGTTGTAGAGTTATGATATATTTTAATTGTTTTATTCTTATTGTGGGTTAATTGTTGATTAAAGTATGTTTTCCCGAGCGGTCACCTCAGCGACGCTAATTGAGTTTGATTAGCAGACCCTCGGAAATTTGCCCTCTTTATTAGATGGCGTCGTTGTCGGGGAGCAACGCCACTTAGTTAGACATTATTTTATTTTGTATATTATCTCTTGTTCATTTATTTATCTCTTGCATTTATTTATTTCTTTATTTTTCATTAATTATTTGATATTGATTATAGCTGCTCTGACCACTTTTCTTGTTTGACTTCATTACGAGGGACCGCTATGTGAGGGAGGAACTCATAGGAAGATCGGTGTACCCAAGCAAGGCGGAGCCAACCTTTCTTACTCAGCTGGCAGGAGATAGCAAAAAGGGCAAACAAGAATTTTTTTGCAGACAATATCTTTTCTTTCTTTATTTATTCTGCATTATTATGTATATTTATGTGAGAGAGTGATCTGTATAATTGTAATAATTTAGGACGCTCAGCCACACACCGACTTCCTGAGGTCCACTTCCCGAGGGATTGTTCCCTTGGGGGCCTTGACGATTTTGCGCTTTTCACCTTTATTTTTATTTTATTTTTATTATTTTGTGTGAATGAGCCCTAGAGTAAGAATTGTTTGCTCGATAGATTAAGGTCCAAAGCCCCTAATATATTTGCTTGTACCTATAGATTCGCTCCTGGACTTAGTCAACTAATAAACGTTGTTATTTAGATTCGGAACCGCACACCAAGAGAGACATCATACATCGCTAGCAGGACCTGTTGTGGCGGGTACCGAGATGTCTCCAAGACCAGACTTTAGGGTTTGTTTCAAAATAATTAGTGTATTGTGCTTCACGATAATAGCAGTTACTATCCTAGGGCGATTTCATCGGATTGCATCTCATATATCATATGTTTTCAATTTTGTCTTGCATCCCACATGGAGAGAGCTGGGAAGCACTGTAAGTCTTCTGACTTTGCATACATCATCAATTACATATTTACATGGTTTTTCCGATCTTCTCCCTTTGATTTTTGACTACCTAGGATGTTAAATAGAAGTGGAAAACCGTTAAGACATGCATTTAGAAATAACAAAAAAAGTGATAACCTAAAAAAAAGTAGGACTGCTAACTCTACTGGACCTTAAAATAAAATGTAATGGATTCATTGCTTTAGGGAGAGCAACCCCCTCCTTGTTTAAGCATTTTATTCATGCGTATACACTAAGGATTAATGCCCAAATCCCAAGCCTATCTATGATGTGTACAACTTTTTGATGATCACCTAACTCTAAAATCGGCAAGATAAAGAGACCGCATCTCGGTCTTCATGGTGTTGAGTAGATGAATAGGGGGTTTGCTTTGTGTATTGATTGTGACTTTGAGTCCATCTACATTTTTATCCCTCTGAGTTGTCGGTCCCATCTGTGTGCGTATTTTCATCATTGAGTCTTTCTATCTCCCTTGTCTATATACATTTCCTCATTTGCATTTGAATCGTGTTATTTGGTCTTGATCTTCACTGTCTTCGTCGAATTTTGTGGGTTTTCTACTTACCATATCACCCACCATTAGTCCAATTCGAGGAGACCCTCTCCTTGGACTGCAATTTTGTTTGTGTCCACCTTCACCTCACCCGCCCTCCTCGTCCCCTTCGTATCATCCCTTCTCCTACACGGGATTGCTGTGCTTATAGGTATAGCCTGCATCGAGGTTTATGAAAAACATTGATTATTGGAGTAAGTCGGGCACATTTTGAGGATGCTTAGATTGATAAGCTACTTTTTGGTGGATCTGATTCTGACATGTTCATAGAGCGTATTGAGGATTTTGATGATTGCACGATTACTAGGTGTGATTCATTATTGAGTATTTTTGATCACGCACACCAGATTGAGGATGCGATGTATTGTGATGATTTGATGATGATTTCATGAGCTAGGACTGATCGATATATTTCGTGGTTCTGCCTGTCTTAATTTAGAAGTTTGATTGACTATCTTGATTGGACTTCAGAGCAATGGTGACTGGAACTCACATGATCTCACTCATCTCCTTGACTGATTCATCCTCGATCTCCTGACTCGTCCATCCACCTGTGGCACTTAGATGATTGCTGCTTATATTTTGTGCCATCTCAGCTGATTCGAGTAACTTGAGGGATGCATTATGATTGATGATATTGACCTGATTACTTGTTATCCCTCACATGATCTTATGCCCTCCTAATGATTGAGTGATTTCTTGTTTTTGAGGACATGCGATTTAATGCTAGCAATCCCATGACTTGATTGACTTAGTTTTCATTACTCCCTGAGGACTATATGCGAGAGGATGCAACAATTTCTCTATGCTCAGTTCCATCACTGTTTGTGCTGCCAATCTATTGGAGCACGGAACTGAATCTTCTGATTTGACTGTTTGGCCTCCCTGTCTGATTGTGTACACGATCTGTCGATATACGAAGCCAATTTCACCGACTCTCCTTCGACTCTACTTTCCTTGATGATCCTTACAAGGATGAGCCACACCTTTCTGATTATTCCCTGCCTAGTTCATAGTGTTCTCCGAGGGTTATCTGCAAGAGACTGTGGTATTTTTCTAGATCTGTCGGTCTCTTCTGCTGGTAGTCAATTTGCGGCCATCGAGACCGATCTGCCTGACTTATGTGAGTCTTCTCTCCTTGATGACCCTCATAAGGACGAGATCCGATCTGACTATTCATTGCTTAGCTTGCATTGTTCCCGGAGGACTATCTGCAGGAAAATGCAACATTTTCTTTACGCTCAGTCCCACTTGCTGATTGTGCCTCCGATCTCGCGGAGTACGGAACCAAGTCATCTAATATGCTTCCGATCCCCACTACTTCCTTGTGTATCCGATCTATCGGATCCTGGGACCTATCTGACTAGACTCTTCGAGTCCGCTCTCCTTGACGGTCCTCGCAAGGGTGAGCCATCTTTCTCTGATTATTCCCTTCTTAGTTCGAAGTATGCTCCCCGAGGGTTATCTATGGGACGCTGCCACATTTTCTTGATCTGTCAGTCTCTTCTGGTGGTAGACAATCTATCGCCTATCGAGACCGCTTCTGATGACCTGTTTGATGGATCTAACTCCTTTGAGTCTGTTCACTGTGACGACCCTCGTAAGGGTAAGCTCTATCTAATTATTCATTGATTAGTATGTACCGCTCCCCAAGGGTTATCTGTAGGAGGGTACATCACTTTGTTGGTACCCGGCTTCACTTCTGTTGTCTCCTATATGGTGGAGCACGAAGCCGAGTCTTCTGATTTCTAGACTCGATCTCCTTTCTGGTTGAGTCTCCTATCTGTTGGAGCACAGAGCCGAGTCTTCAGATTATTATGTGATCTATGACTCATCTGAGTTTGCTCACCTTGAGGTCCCTCACAGGGTTTGAGCCATGTCACGTGGTGTTCGATGTAACTCTATGATTTTCTGATCTTTATGATCATAGGATATCTTGCTACATTGAGAGTCTTCTGCTCCTCACTCTTTATACCTTTCTGAGACCATGATTGACTTGGAGGATTCTTCACTGTTCCTTCTTCCTCCATGTCTTACGGTATCGGCTACGATCTTCTATTCCTTCACTATGAGCCGATGTTCTGGTTCATGCTACCGGTCCCTGGTTTAGTTTTTGATCCCTCGTCCCTGGTAGATGACACCTACATGATTGCATACCCATGTATCTTTTTACTGTCTGTCCGCGACACTGTTCTTACACGGAGATGAAGATGAGAGTATGGTATTCGCGTACCAGATACAGTCTTGTACTTTACCGATCTTTACTTGTTGTATATACGTGTTGTGTATCATGTTCCTTCTTTCTCCTGTATGTCATGTGTGCCCCAGATCTTCTGACATATCTGTGTGTCTATACATAGGACGCACCTTGTCCTAAGGATGGGAGGGTACACACCGTGTTGTTCTTCTTCCGTTCGTTTCATCGCTCATGTTGTTGCTTATACTTAGGGATCTTTCACCCTAAGTATAGGGGGGGCGGTGTGCGCATTCTCTGCGAACTTTCCATCTATCTGTATATCTCTATCTTTTCTTCTTTTCCTTTTCATTTTTTCATTTTCTACCATAAAAGGTGTCACCCCTTTTTGTCAGTTCATTGTACTTAGGACGTACTTTGACCTAAGTATAGGGGTGCGCCTCAGATTCTTTAATCCCCTACATTGTCTCCTCTCTTGTTGATTTGCTCTGCTATACTTAGGGATATCTTACCCTAAGTATAGGGGGAGACAACCCAAGCTGTGATCTGTCTATTCCCACACTTGACCCTCCCTGCCTTGTGTTTCGTCTACTATACTTAGGATTATTTGATCATAAATATAGGGGGAAGGTCAACTTCTTATTCATTTATTCCTTCATTTCTTCTCCAGTCGTTGTAGTATAAGCTTTTCTATACTTAGTACGAGTTATGTCTTCTCTTTCTCTTTTCGATCATGAGGACATAGCTCATGCTAAGTATAGGGGGTCGTATATACTCTGGATGTACTTTAGCCATAACACTTGTATAATTAATAATAAATATATGCTAAAAATACTATATTCACATATACAATTCCTTAAATTAATAACAAAATTTATTCCTCAAATTCTTTTTGTATATACTGATTAATAAGACAGGTCAAAAATATGTTTGTAAAATGATTTGACCTATTTGGAAAACTTTTTGTAAAATGTTTTCAACCTTTTAAAAAAGTTTTTATTTATGAAAATTCTTTTCTTTGTGTGAAATAACAGGATTAACAACCTATTTGCAAATTGTTTTAAAAATGGTTGTAAAATTATTTTGAAAATCTATATATACTGTCTGAAAAATCTTTACAAACGGCTTTCAAATTTGTAAATATGTGCAAAAACTATTGTGTACTATAGTCTTCAAAATTGTTTTCAAATAAATTTGAGGAATACATGCATCATTAAAAATAAAAATATATAATAATAATAATAATAATAATAAATAATATATACATAAAATTATTTACCAATGTATATATATATATATATACCTATAAAATAACTTTTAAAATTTGTAAATTCTTGAGAATTCTTAATTCTTGTAAATAAGAAGATGCACACCCGTGAAAATAGTTGTGCATACTTTTTGTTTTGTGTAAAAATTCTTTTTATTTTCAGTTTTTTTGAAAAAATTGCACCATTCTTTCTGCAGTGTACATATAGCATTCATATTCTTTCGGATTAAGCGTGATGATTGAACTAGTCTAATAAAGTCAAAGATTGGATCTTGGTTAGACCTTACTGCACCTAACTACATTGGAACCTTATGGGAACTAGGTTTAAGGTACTTCAGGTCCATTGGGACTTAATTCTTTCATACTCATGGTTGGGTTGAAGTCACCTCAACTGACTAACTAGAACTTTTCGAGACACTCACATGACGCCTGTTGGTCGTGACCTAACTTGGACACGTGCACCTTTCACTTGGCTCAACTCAGTTGGAGAGGTGAGGGGATTGGATTTGTCTGTATGAGATGCACATGAGTTGAAACATTCGTCCTCGTCTAGGGAGGGAAGTACACCCCAACCTAGTCCAGTTGTTATGAAGTCGAATGACAGGAGAGTGTGGGTTGCAATAATGCTTCAAAAGAGGGATAGTCTTCTGGCTAAATAGGAAAAAATCCTTATGTAAATGCTGTTGTAAATAGTCTTTCAAAAAAACTCCAAAAAGTGGACATGCCTGAAATAAAATAAAATTCCTGCCGGAGTATGTATATATGTTGTATAGTCAATAAGAAAGCTTGAGCATCATAGTTATACCATGCGAGCCTGTTGGAGGATGACTTGACTACACTGGTCATGCATCCCAGGATAGGTAGCTACACTGGCTACCGTCCATTCTTTTCTTCACCTCCTCCTCTTGAGTAGGATGCCACTTGAACTTAGAAGGGAATATCCAGCTCCTCGAGGACAGAGTGCTGGATTGAGGAATCATTGGGTTGTCATTCTGGAGAAGTTAGTTCCTCTGTCATTTCAGTTGGGGAGAGCCACTATCACTTACATTGTACAAGTCAGCTTCACAGTCATAAGGGTTTACGTATGATGTAGGCTATTTCTGACCTGGCTATTGAGGTGGTTTGAACCGAGTTTCATGACTCTCGAAGGCTGTGGTATTTTAAATTTGGTTCCCGACCAGGTTCCACACACATTCTCACATCAAGGTCTAACCTGGGCTCCAAACTTTGATTTAATACGGATAAGTTTAATAATCGAAATCAATTATATTTGTTTTTTCTTTTTCTTTTCTTCTTTATTCTTTTTATACTTATTGCATAAGTGTTTGCTAGGGACTAGCAAAGGCAAGTATAGGGGGTGATGAATCTCAATTTCATCACCATTATTATATCATTTTAGCCTTAAAAACCTAGCTAATACATGTAAATATGCATTAATTTGTACAAGATAACATTCATTATTCGTTGCTTGTATTGCATAAATAATGTGGTTTTTAATGCCAAAATTATAGAATAAAGAGAAGAAAAGAAAAGGAATAAAATATCGAAGATATTTTATGACCCTAAATCTTGAGACCAAGTCAAGAATTGAGTTGGTATACAAGGAATAAAGTAGGGGGAGATAAGAGCCAAAAATACAATAAAAATGGCATTTATTTATTCATTATTTATGCATTTTGACACCTATTTTATTCTTTATTATTTATTAATCAAATGAAAAAACTTTTTACACGAAATTTGCAGATAATAGTGTAAATAAAAAACAAAATTGAGTTTTTAAAAAATAATACACAGTGTTCATTTTATACACAAAATAAAAAATAAAATGATCATGTATCATTGTACATATACGACAACCACTTTGATCCCTTGTACATACGCTCGATTCGTTCCTAGCCCCCGGTCTAAGAAGGGTGCTCGTATATTTTATAAATAACTTCATCTTCTCCTCCGTCCAATTTTGGTCATCCACTGAGTCCTAATATCCCCGCCTCTGGCCTTGCATGAATCCTTGTGTCAGGAGGGAACCCCTATAGGGTCTGGGCGAGTAGATGGAGGAAGGAGATGCACCCACAGCCGCCGTCGCCGGCGAACCTGCTCCCTAGCCAAAACCCAAGTTTGAGCTGTTCTATTTCCTATTTTCTAGGTAGCTGTAGTTCTTAGGATCATTTCTATGCCATTTATTATGCATTTTAGTTAGTTAGATAGATATATTAGGTTAAGTTAGTTCACCAGAGCTCTTGAGCTTCGACCATGTTTCACCATCCAAACCGCCCGTTCCTCGACCCGCTTTCCATCCTATTTCAAAGCCCTTCCAGTTGTCTAAACTTCTTCAACCTTCATCAACCCAGATCGCCCTTTGATCTAGCCTGTCGTGCTCCTTCCACCACCCTCGCCGGAGTACACTTCCATCCACCTCATATTTCGTGCACACAACTTCAACTTTGGTCGAGGAGCACCTTCTCGAGTCGTGTTCCTTCCCTGTGCAGGTTGGGCACGCAAAAATTCATCTAGACATGATCTGGGACTTCGTTGGAGGTTCGTGGGGCGTCACTTCTCCCTCGACCTTGTGGTGGTGATTTAGTGACCTTTTGCTCTTTCTATCGCCACCTGCATGTAGAGAACCTTGCCGGGATGCTTTTAGGCCGCTTTGGTGCTTCAAAGGATGACGGAGGAGCAAGATTTCATTGGAGGAACCTCTCCAAGGTAAGGGTCCTTCCCTGTTCTTCGACCGTACTACTCCATCGTCGAATCAAGAACGACGACCCAGTTTTGGTCGCAGTCGTTGGATGAAGCTGCGTCTCTACCATCCGATCACATCCATCTATCCCTGTGTAAATATTTTTACATACACCTTTCACTAAACTTTATTAAAAATCCCTAAAAAAATCAAAACTTACAAAATCTATGAAAAATTGAAAATATTTTTCAAATTGCATAAACATTTGCAAAACATTTTGAAAAACTAATAAAAATTTCAAAACAGAAAATGTAATTCACAAAATTATTTTCTTTCATTGCATTTATATTTTTTGATTTTATAATGACAAGTGAACTAGTCTGGAATAGAATCCGAAGATTGGAGCTTGGTTGGACCGTAATCCAATTAGTCACCGGAACCTTATATGAATAGGAATTGAGGTGCTTCAGGTTCGTTAGACTTAATTCTTTGAGACTAAAATACTAGGTTCATATGTCATCTTGACGGCTGATTTAGTGGGAGATCGGTGGTCTTAAGTTCCACACAAGGCGTGAACTCAATCGATGCGTCAACCACGCAGAAATCCCAACTAAAGTCAACAATGAACCCACAATCAAATCAAACAAACAATGAGAATCAATGTGGAGTCAAATTTATTTTAACTCTACAAATAGGTGTATAGTGTAAGTATGTGTAGAGTGTCGAACTCAAGGAGCAAGGCAGGATAGATCAAGCAAAATGCCAAATATGTGAATGTGATTATACGTCTACAATTATGCAATTTTTGTGGGTTTTTAATTTTATATTTTTTAATTTTAATTCTTAATTTTTTATTTTGGTTTTGAATTTTCTGATTCTATATTTTCTTTTTATATTTTATATTTTTTATATTTTTCTTTTCAATAATAGAATATATATGCAATATAAGGAAAGAGAGGAATAGGGTAATTATAAAAATAGGTAAAAATGCTCAAAAATCAGAAAATAATTTTTTTTGTCTTTTTATATTTTTCTACTATTTTTATGATTTTTGGGGATTTTCAGAATGTTTTTGGTATTTTAAAAAGTTAAAATACAAGAAAACAATGAATTAACTACTGTCCGAGATTAAAATGGGAATGAAAAATAGCAAACAGTAACAAAATTTTCCCAAATTAATTTTAAAATAAAGACAATAAAATATAGAAACTACAGGAACTGAGATTATATTTTTAGGGGTTTTCTAGATTTTTTTTAGATTTTTATGAAGATTTTTAGGGCTTTTTGGTTTTTAAGGGTTTTGTTTGAAATTTTTAATGATTTTTAGACTGACAATAAAGTATGATAAGACACACAAAATATAATTATTTTAGAATTTTTCAAAATGTTTTTATAATTTTTATGGATTTTCTAATGCAAACAGTACGCAAAATGTATGTTTTTGATTTTTCATAAATATGAAAATGCAATAAAAATGCAATGTAAAAATATAACTTGAATGTGCAAGTAAACATGAGTCTACAATAATTTTTTGGTGGTTTTTAGCAATTGATAGATGCATGAAATAAATAGAGAAAACATCAAGAAACTACACTACTAGCAAGGGCATAAGTGCAAATAAGCAAACATCCAGGGCCAAAGTGCAATTTCTACGCAAAATATACTACTGAATATTGCATTTAATGGACCAAATACAAATAACCAAACCCGCGGGGGTACACCTGCAAAATACCCACCAGGGCGCGTGACTAGCACGCGCATGGGAAGGACCTAGATGTAATATCAAAAACACCCGAGGGCTGACATGCAAATATCCCAAAAATATTACACTTAATATCAAAATTGCTGGACTGAAACGAAATAAGCAAACCCTAAGGGGGTCCTTGCAAAATGCCCTTCACCTCACGTGTACTGGTCACGTGAGGTGACGTGGCCAGGACCTAATTGCAATAATGGAAAGTTCAAGGGTCTGGATGCAAATATTACCAAATATTTTAGACTACAGATAAATGTTTAAAGACTAAATAGAAATACAAAAATACGGGGGGTGTCGGATGCAAAATACCCCTCCTGCGCAATCCAACGGTGGAGGATGATTCACTTGACGCGTGGCGGCCGATGGATGGCGGATGACGCTTCGGCTTCGACGTCTGGGATTAGATCTCAGATCGAGATCTGACGGTGGAGGGGCCTGACGATCCGACGGTCGACGTATGATCTGGAGGAGCAGCCCGATCCAACGGTGGAGAAATGCGGAGGAAGAACGGGGAAGAACGCCAGCGAGGCGAACTTCCCCGAGCTCGATCTCGGCGCTGCGTCGATCTTTGGGCTTCAAAATGGAGCTGCGGCCTCCTGGGAGCTTCCTCTGGATGCTGGCGGGCCCAAAAAGCCTCGGCGACGGCCAAGGTTTGCTGGAGATGTCGGCGGAGCTGGAGGAGCTCGGGAGTCTCCGACGAAGGTCAAAATGCCCCCCAGGCGTTCGTTTAAGTCCAAGCACCTGCAAGAGAGAGTGAGAGGACCCAGGGCAAAGTGCCTGGGTCCCGCGGTGGTGGAATGGTGACGTGAAGCGGCGCGAAGGTGATCGGCCGGAGGTGCGCTCCGCGAGGTTTGCGTAGGGTGTGATTCAATCGATGGAACGCAAAATTTCGAGAGGGTTTGATCCTAGGACTAAGGCGAACTCAATGCAAGAGAAATAAAAGGGAATGAAGGCTACCTCGATGGTCGGAGACCAGAGGGAAGAGTACCTCAACCGCCGGCGAAGGGGGAGGTCGTGGAGCCACCTCAGGCGACGCTCGACCCACCTGAAGGACTCAACAGGGAGCTGTCACCTTCCTGGAGCTTCGATGTGCGAATGGGGAGATAAACCTATGGAGTGAGGGGTTCAAAATTCAAAAGAAAATCGGGGGAGACATTATATGGAGTTTGACCCGATGGTGAAAAGGCTCAAAGATCGACGAGGCAGGCGCGCCACAGTGATCCACAGATCGAGATATCATCTGGGCGTGGGTGCCCATTGATCGAGGAACAAAAATCGTAGAGGGCGTGACATGAAAGGGTGCAAGGAGCGCCCTACAAAATTTGTTGAAATCGAGGTCAAACTCTTCTCTGACAGAGGCACATGGGGGGGGGGGAGAATGCCTAGTTGACCGGGGTCAACTAGGGTTTGCGCGTGGTTGGTCCATGTGGACCAACCAGGAAAAACCCCGGGAAAATGTTTTGTAAATTCATTTTAAAATAGAAAATGATTTATTTAATTTTAGGTTATTTAATAAAAAATATTTATTATTCTATAAGGTATTTTATTATGAATTTTAATTATTTTTATGAGGTAAAATTCTACAAGTTGCTATTTTAGGCTATATAGGCATATACATCTATATATTTTATTCTTTTATTTTTATTTTATGAATTTAATTTTATTTGTTTTGTTCATTATTTTACATATTTATAAAGTATTTTTATATACTTAATTATATTTTTATTTTATTTTTCTGATGTATCTTGCACACTAAATAAAATAGAAATAGTAAGTATATAGGTATGTATATAGGTAATATACCTAGGTATTATGTACAAGTTTTTTTATTTGTGTATTTTATTTGTATTTTATTCCTGTTTTAATATACAAATATATTATAAATAATATTTACAACATTATAAAAATATAAAAGTATAAAAATAATTAATAAGAAATAAAATGAATATTTTAATCTGTACAAGTATACAAGTGGGGTCCAAAACTCAACTTTCAAACCGTAGCTCCAAAAAATACGAAACCACCTTCATTAAATAGATTTTTTTAAACTATATATAATTAAAGTGAGTTTGGTACATTTCGAGTTTTTATTTGCAAGATATAAGTCTGGGAAGTTGGAGTTCTGGAATCTTATTCAAACCATAACTTTTTATCTATACATTATTTTTTAGTGAAATCAATTTTGTATTTTTCTTTATTTATTTATCTACAACTTTCATGTACAAAGTTTCTTTATTTTAAGTATAAAAAGTGGAACCAAAAATAGGTCCCAAAATGCATAAAGAATGGATTAAAAAGAAAGGTATTTTTATTGTATTTTGACCCTTATTTCCCCCTACTTTATTCCTTGTCGACCTATTCATCAAGATGCCTAGGTCTCGGGATTTTGGGTCATAAAATATTTACAATATTTTATTCTTTTTCTTTTCTTTTATTTATTCTATAATTTTAGCTTTAATTACAGTATTTTATACACTATTTACATGCACATGCATGAATGCTAAGATGCTCTAATTAAGGCTATTTACACACATTTACTAGGGTTTTTGATGCCAAAATGATAGAATAAAGATGATGAAATGTGGCTTCATCAACAGCCTAAGTAGAATATTTTGAAACACATGCATGATACTTCTCGATTGTGACCTAGATTGGACACATGCACCTTACACTTAGCTCAATTCAAAAGAAGTGGTAGAGGGATTGATTTACCGGTATGAGACACAAGCGAATGGAAATATATAAGTCACAATATGTGGCCATTGTACCCCAACCTGATCTAGTAGTGACAAGGTCCAAAGACAAGATGTTGTGGGTTGTGATAAAAATTCAATAGAGGAATAATCTACTGACTCAAGAGGAAAAAGTCCTTTTGTAAATGTTGTTGTACATATACCTTCAAAAGATGCAATAAAGGCTAAAAAAAGACAGGCAGAACTCAAAGAAAAATCCATTCACCTAGGAGTTATTTATTCAATAATCAAGGCTTATACTTCGAAGTCAAAGACTTTATGGTGCATGCAACGGGATGACTAGGCTACATTGGTCAAGCATCCTAGGATAGGTAGCTACATCGACTATCATCCATTCTCATCTCCACCACCTTTTTTGAGCCAAGTGCACTTAAATTTAGAAGGGAATACCCTATTCCTCGAAGAAAAAGTTGCTAGATTAGGTAATTAGGGTCACCATGGTAGAGAAGACCGTCTCTTTATCGCTTCATCCAAGATGAGTTACATATCACTTACACTGTACGAGATAGACTCATAGTTATAAGGGTATGTGTATGAGAAAGACTTATTATGACCTAGCTTTTGAGGGTATGATGAATCCACATTTCATCATCTTTATTCTATCATTTTGGCACCAAAAACCCTAGCAAATGCCTGTAAATAGCACTAAATAGAGCATCTTAGCATTTATGCATGTGCATCCAAACAGTGTGTAAAATACTGTAATTAAGGCCAAAATTATAGAATAAATAAAGAAAAGAAAAAGAAAAAAATATTGTAAATATTTTATGACCCGAAACCCCGAGACCTAAGCATCTTGATGAATAGGTCGACAAGGAATAAAGTAGGGGGAGATAAGGGCCAAATACCTATATTTATTAATTCATTTCTTATTCATTTTGGGACCTATTTTTGGTTCCACTTTTTATACATAAAATAAAGAAACTTTGTACATGAAAGTTGTAGATAATTTAATAAAGAAAAATACAAAATTGATTTTACAGAAAAATAATGTACAGATAAAAAGTTATGGTCTGAATAAGAATCCAAAATCCCAACTTCCCAGACCCGTATCTCACCAATAAAAACTCCAAATGCAGCATACTCACCTTTAATTGTATATAGAAGAAAATAAGCTATTTAATGGCGGTGATTTCGCATTTGGCAGAGTTACGGTTTGAAAGTTGAGTTTTGGGCCCTCATTGTATACTTGTACATATTAAAATATTCAATTTATTTATTTATTATTTTATTATTTTATATTTTTATAATGTTGTAAATATTACTTATAATAATTGTGAACATTAAAATCAGAATAACAACTTAAATAAAACACAAATAAAAATACTTGTATAAAGACTACATAGGTATTATACATATACTTATACCTATATACAAGACACTTGTATTTTATTAAATATACAAAACAAATCAGAAAAATAAAATAAAAATATATATATGTGTATATAAAAGTATTTCACAATTTTATAAAATCATAAATAAAAATAATAATATTGAAAATACCTAAAATAAAAATAGAATGCTAAAATACATAGGTATTATACCTATATAGTGTAAAAAGGTAACTTGTAAAAATAAATCTCATAAAAATAAATAAAAATCAGTATAAAATACTACATAAAATTTTAAGCATTTTTTATTTTATAACTTTTAATTAATTCGGCCATTTAGTATTTTTAAATGAATTAACAAAATAATAACTCAGGGTTTTTCCTGGTTGGTCCACGTGGACCAACCAGGAGGCGTCAACAGTTGACCCCAGTCAACTGGTCGCCCTACCCCTGTAGCCCGTGTCAGGCTCGGTTTTTGAGCCATCTTTTTGGCTTTTTCCCGGCCAATTCTTTCATCTTTTCGTGTTGCATCCTTCTGCAACATTGTCCACCAACCATCTACCTAACTCGCCCGAGCTTAATCTTGGTTGTTGGACCCAAGATTTGCAAGATATTCCTTGGTCTTTGGACCCCTGTCACCTCGGGTCAAACCACTTAAAACCAACTCCCCCTCTTCCCATTCGAATTTGAGTCCCCTTGGTCCACCCTTCAGCGCCACCTTCGTGCTCCTGAGCTCCTTGGAGGTGACAGCTCCATCGCCAGCTCCTCAGCCAAGGCGTACGAAGTCGAGGGAGCCTCCACCACCTCCGCCAACAGCCGGTGTCGAGGTACTCTTTTTCCTCTGGCTCCGGCCATCGAGGACATCCCCCCCGCGTATTTCTTTCTTGCATTTAGTTCCTGTTAGCTTAAGCTTCAAAAACCCCAAAAAAATTATACGTTCCATCGCTTATTTCGCCCATCCAAGCATCCTCGCCGGAGCGCACCTCCGGCCACCGTCGACCATTCCCCCTCGCGTATCGATTAGATCCACCCAAGGTCCAGGCACTTTGCCCTGGACCTTCTAACGCCTTTTGTAGGGTCCAAGCACGTTGACTCGCGCCTGGGCGCGTTTTTGAGGTTCGCCGGAGATCAGTCGAGCTCTCCAGCTCCGCCGACCACCTGCGAGCGGCACGGCCACCGCCGTGCATTTTTGGTGCCCCCAGGAGATAGACGAAGACCCGAGGAAGCTCCAGCCCGCTTTTGAAGCCAAAAAGCTCGCCGGAGACGGAGCTTGACCTCGGCGAACCTCGGCTCGCCGGAGTTCGTCGCGGCTCTTGCTCCGGGCTTCAGCACCGTTGGATCGAGGCGGAGCTCCAGTTCGCGTGTCGGCCGTCCGATCTTCCCAGCCCAACCGCCGTCGGATCTCTTTCTGAGATCTAATCTCAGACGTCGACACCAACCGTCATCGGCCGTTCCCGTGCTGCCACGTGGATAAGTGGCGTGCTCCCCGCCGCTGGATCGTCTCCCGCCACCAGCCGTTGGATTCGCGCCACGCGTCACCTGCGGATCGCCCGAGCGAGGGTATTTTGCATCCCAACCCTCGCACTTTTTGTATTTAATATTTAGTATTTAAACTTTTGTCTGTAGTGTAAAAGTTTTGTAATATTTGCACAAAGACCCCCAGTCTTTGTTTATTTGCACTTTGGTCCTTCGCCACGTCACCTCACGTGACCTGTACACGTGAGGTGTGGGCATTTTGCAAGGACACCCTCGGTCGTTCGTGTATTTTATTTTAGTCCTGAAACTTTCGTATTAAGTGTAAGCTTTTTGGATATTTTGCAAGTAGGCCCTCAGGGTTTGAGATATTGCATTTCAGTCCTCGCCAGGCGCGTGCAAGTCACGCGCCCTGGTGGAAAAATTTCTTGTGTGCCCAGGCGGCTTTTGTAGTTGCATTTTGGTGCTAGAAATTAAATATTCTGTTCTATATTTTTGCGGAAATTGCATGTTTGCACCTGGATGTTTGAGATATTGCACATTTACCCCTGCCAGGACTGTTTGATGTTTGGATGTTTGCTCTAATTATTTGACCTATCATTTTAACTCCAAAATTTCTCAAATTTTGAACTTAAGTTTCTGGACATGTGTACTTTAACGCCACTTATTTAGTTTCTGATTTTACTTGATTTTCATATTTATTAAAAATCAAAAACTTGTTATTTGTGCACTGTCCAGTTTAGAAAATACCAAAAAAATATTAAAACACCTCCAAAAATTCCAAAAAAAATATCTAGTGTCTATTTTATTCTATTTTAGTGTCAGTCCAAAAATCATTAAAAATCTCAAAAGAAAAACACTAAAAATTTAAAAAACCCTCAAAAACTTCAAAAAATACCTAAAATAGTAGAAAACTCCAAAAATCAAAAACTCAATTCCTGTTTGTTCCTTATTTCCTCCTTTTTATTTAAAAATTAGTGTGAAAGTTTTTAGCTACTGGTTGCTATTTTTAAAGTCCATTTTACTCACAGCCAGCACCCTTTCCACTGTTTTGCCTTACTTCAGCATTTAAAAATACCAAAAACATCTTGAAAAATCTCCAAAAATCACAAAAACAGTAGAAAATCATAAAAATATCAAAAACAATTTATTTCTGAATTTCTGGTAATTTTTACTTAGCTTTATAAATATTTCATCTTGTCTTTTATTACATTGCTTTTCAATTCCAATATTGAAAAAGAAAAAAAAATATAAAATATAAAATTATAAAAATCAGAAAATTAAAAATCAAAATACAAAATTAAAAATTAAATTAAAAAAAATAATAAAAAAATAAAAAATTAAAAACCCACAAAAATTTCCTTGCTTGCTTAGTGTAGA
Organism: Ottelia alismoides; assembly: GCA_037367405.1. Lineage (NCBI taxonomy): Eukaryota > Viridiplantae > Streptophyta > Magnoliopsida > Alismatales > Hydrocharitaceae > Ottelia > Ottelia alismoides. Next base: position 69,069 of record JAZKJV010005611.1, on the reverse strand, counting down.
CACATCACACACACATTCACTTGTGCACACTCTGGTGAATTACCCTGCTTGCTCCCTGTGTTCGAACTCTCTGCATACTTGTCACTATACACCATTTGTGCAGAGTTAAAAATAAATTTTAACTCCACATTAGTTCTAATTTATTGATCTTTATTGTGGGTTAATTGTTGATTAAATTCAAATTTTGATTGGTCGACACTTCGACTGTGTGCCCGCCTTGTGTGGAACACAAGACCGGTCGATTTTTGCGTTTATCAAATGGCGCCGTTGCCGGGGAGCAACAGCGAGTAGTTCACATTTTGTTTGATTGTGTGATTGTTTACCATAGCATTATTTTCCATCTCTTACATTTTTGATATATCTTGTTGAGCTATCTGACCGTCTCTTTTCTTGTCTTCTTGCGAGGGACCGCGGGGCAAGGCGGATTGCTTAAGTGATCCGAGCATCCTTGGGAAGCGGAGCCGGCCTTCTTGGGCCAAGCCGGCAGGAGAGAGCAGGAGTGAGAGAAGAGTGATTAGTTAGCTTGCATTTTACTTCTGTGAGAGAGAGACTTTTATAATTTGTAATAATACAGGTACACTTGGACTTTTGACACTACCGGGCCCAATTTCCAGGTGTTTGTTCACTTGGGGGCTCACCGCGGTTTTTGACGAGTTTTCCTCGCTTGTCATTTTCCGGTTTTGTTTTCATTTTTCACTTTCTTTTGTGGATTGAGCTCTTAGATTTAGGCCTGCTTGATCGATTAACTTAGGTCCAAACACACTAATAACCTTTGCATGTACCTATAGCTCGTATTTGGACTTAGTTAAAAATTAAACAGTTAGCCCCTTATCTCTTAACCCGTGTGCCGTGAGCGAGCCCCATCAAGCGCTACTCCTGAACTCGAGTGTGTCGAGAAGAGGAGGGGTAAGCCAAGACCGGACTCTTAGGTTAAAGATAAGTGGCCGACTTGTGGTTCTTCACGCTAGCAGTTGCCTGTTCTAGGACGATTTCCGTTGTGCATATCGGCATATAGATTAGGTTTAAAAATTCTGCTTTGCATCCCGCATGGAGAGAGCTGGGATTCGCTGTAAGTCTTCTAACTTGGCATCCATCATTTAGGCACAAAGGTGAGATTTCTATCTTTGTGCCAACTTGCACGGCTTTTCTGACTCTACTCTCCCTCTGTTTTTGGACAAAGTAGGATCAAGTAAACACAAAAATCGTTAGGCGCTTGTTTGAATCTACTCAAAAGAAGCGATAACACCAAAAAAATTAAAAAAGGGACTGCTAAGAAAACTTGACCAAAAATAAAATCGGTAATTGGATTCATTGCTTGGGGAGAGTAACACCCTCACTTGTATTCAGGTTGCAGGGGAAGGTCTCCTTCCAAGTGAGGTGAGCGCTTCGTAAGGATTAGAGCCAAAAACCCAGCTTGTGGCTGCCTTGTGTATCGCCTGGATTTCCGAAGTATTGACGCTTCTATCGTACGTGGACGAGTAGGGCTTGGTCAACATTGGTGACTCTCTATTGTGTAGAGCATCGACCTTGTCCGAAGTATCGAGCCTAGGCCACGCCTTCACGTGGGTGTCTGTCTCATCGTCTTGCGTCCGAGTAGGTTCTTGCACGCTCACGGGTGATTCCGTTGCGAGCGAGTTCCGAAGTATCGGTTTCTCCTATTGGCTTCCTCTCTTATTCTTTGGCTGAGTAGGGATCCAGGAAGGATTACAAGGACCTCAAAAAGTGCAAGCTACAGGTTACACAGGAGGAGGACAAGTACGGGATACTCTTCCGGCAGTACTCTCTCTCCTTTAGGCGTAGCGTTCTAAGGACTCGTGAAAAGATAAATTCCTGAATCAAGCTAAAATTGACAAGATAAAAGCCGAACCTTCACGGCTTCACGTGTTGAGTTGGTGAACCCACCCCTGCTTTGTGTTTGCTTGCTAGATTTATTTAGGTCAAGATCAAAAACACCACACAATTGTGCACAATTTTGTTGCATATCATCTTCTTCTTCTCTTGCATTATCCCCACTCTTCTCGAATAATCAAGATGATGGGACGGAGATCTCTTAGGCCGACCTTGTCGGCGCCGCTATCTAGCACTCCTCCTTATTCATCTAGGAATACCTCGGAGAGTTCGCTCTCCGAGCCCGAGTTTACATCCACCCTGTTCCCCCTCGACCACCCTTCTTATTCTCCTTCCATCAGTCCAAGAGTGTCAGAATTCAGTGCATCACAGTGTTCAGCTCATTCGACAGCACCTGAGATGGCCTCTTTTGCTTTTTCAGAAAATCCAGCCATGGCAGACAAAGGCGAGCATGCAGATGATCATGAGCACCCTCCATTCCTATTTGATCAGGCAGCCATCAACAATTCCTTGTTAGCATCCCTGGAGACGATGCAGAGACAGATCCGTGACCAGGGTACATTCATGGGTGATCTTATGAGGGAGATAGCTCAGATGAGAGAGAACCGAGCTGGCGGAGAAGGTGGTGGAGGAGGAGGACCTGATGCAGGAGGAGCCGATCCAGACGGCGAGCGACCGCCACAGACCATCATGAGGGAACTGCATAACCCAGCTGCATCCCTCACTCACCAATGGATCAGACTTCCACCCATTCACGGAGATTTCGAGCTTCGGCCCCACACGATTCAGCTGCTACCCAAGTTTCACAGGTTGCCGACCGAAGAGCCGCACCTCCACCACCAGGAATTTGAGATGATTTGCAGTACCATCCATGATCGGATGATGATCGAGGACACCATCAAGATGATCGCCTTCCCATTCTCATTGGTTGATAGAGCCGCATATTGGCTCAAGCATCTTGGGCGATTCGTCGACACTTGGGCATATCTCCGGACCGCATATTTGAAGAAATATTATCCTCTCGGCCGGACCAACGCAGCTCGAGCCATGATCAGCAACTTCGTCATGATCCCAAATGAACAGTTCCACGAAGCATGGGATCGATTCAGAGAGCTCATCGACCGGTGTCCACATCATGACATCTCCAAGCCCAACCTCGTACAGAGTTTCTTCTGTGGGCTGACACCAGAGCTGCAAGGGCTAGTGAACGCCTCTTGCGGTGGGTCCTATTTTTCCAAGGGAGAAGACGACGTCTGGGCCATCTACGAAGGCATGGCTGAAAACTCTACTGTAATGGCCCAGGCCCGTGTCTATACACAGCAGAAGCCCCCGCAAGGAGCAGGATCATTCCAGAGGATCGCACGCATCGATGCCGGTCCCAATACAACGTCGGTAGCCGCAGCCCAAGCCGAATCAGCAGCAGCCGACATGGGCATAATTAGTGAAAAGTTGGACCGCATGGAGATCCTTGAGAAGAAGCAGAACCAAGGTCTTGCCCAGATGGACCTTCTCACCAAAACCATGAGTGACCTGAAGACTCAAATTCTATGTATTCAGGAGGCACAGGCCCATTCCCAACAGCCTCCCAGGTCACAGGTTGCTTCCAGCAGCAGCAATCACAACCAGGCCTCCACCTCATACCGCCAGGTGAACCATATCCAGGCGGAGCCGGTTCCATTGCTGCAGTACCATCCAGAGCAACCACCATCTCAGGACACGCAGATGGTGGTCTATCAGCCGGAGCAGCCACTGGCAGTTCTTCCTCCACCCTCCTTCGAGCAGGAACCGTTGATGGAAGTCAACGGGATTTGGTACGACCGGTACCCTCAGCCCGCAATTCGTAGGGATCACCCCGGATTCCGTTGGGGCAATGGTGGATCCTCATCCCAACAGCACCCTCCTGCTCAAGGACAGCAGAACAACCAGCCACAGCAGCACAACCAGCAGCCCCAGTATGCCCAGTCATCTCAGTATCAGAATGGTCCTCGTCCCTCCTATCAGGGACAGCATTGGAGGCCGCGACAGCCGCCTCAGCAGTCTTATCACCAGCCTTCCCCCCAGTATCATCAGCAACACCAGCAGCAGCAGCCCCATTTCCAGCAGGGACATACATCCGGTTCTCAGGGTCCAGCCTTTGAGAACCCGGCCCTTGATGATCTTGCCCGCTTGCTATCTGAACAGCGAGCTTCTTTCAGGCAAGAGATGGATGAATTCCGGCAGGAGATGAGGGACATCATGAAAGGCAAGGCCGCCATACCCGCTCAGATCGAACCTAACCCTAACAATCTAAAAAGAAAATCTGAGCAGGTAGAGTTCACAGAGGATACCTCTCCTAGTGATTATTTGAGTGACAAGTCTTATTCCTATTATGATGCTGATTTTGTTACTACTAGGAGCGGTAGGATGCCAGCCGGCGGCGCCTCTTCTGAGCGACAGCCAGATGCAGGATCAGGAGCGCCAGAGGAGCAGAGGAGCAGTGCTGATGCCGCTAATGATGATGTTGAAGACGGTGGTGCTGATGCCACCAATGATAGAGTCCAGGACGACGGTACTGATGCCGTCGTGATACCAGATGCAGACGGTGGTGCTGAAGCCACCATTTTGGATGAGGAATCAGAGCGCGGTGTTGATGCCGCGAAGACCGATGCTAGTGGTGGTGCTGAAGCCACCACATCTACTTTTGTTGAGCCACCAACTGTGATGTTACCACATTTTGTACCTAGAGACTGTGGGAACAAAAACAAAAACAAAAATATGAATAAAGGAAAGGTTTCTGTTCAGATTGCAGATCCATATGTGGTGAATGATGATTATTGTATGGATTCTCCGTCTTCACATGCACAGGGACCGATTCCTAGTCCTCCATCTGAGGAGGCCCCTACCATCCCCTTTCCCGACGCACTCCACCGAGCGAAAGGGAACAAAAAGGAAAATCCAAAAAAGAACCAGCAGGTAGAGTTTGGCAATGAAATGATTGACAGATTTCATATCCAACTGACTCTACGAGAAGCATTTGAGCATATCCCCTTCTTCAAGAAGAATTTGAAAGAAACAACTACTGTCCGAAGGAAGAAGAGGTACAGAGATCAAATCCATATGCTCACTCATGACACATGTTGCATCATCCAGAACAAGCTGCCAGCCAAGCGACCAGACGCAGGAGCTCCCTATGTCAGATGCGAGATTCAGGAGCAGCAGTTTGATCGTACTCTATTAGACAGCGGCTCTTCAATTAACCTTCTTCCGGCAGCCTTACTCAAGCAGTTCGAGTTTGGCCCTCTTCTTCGAAGTAGAACGGTCCTTCAGTTTGCTGATAGGTCGATTAAGAGGCCGAAGGGGTTATTGAAAGACGTGGTCGTTACCATTCAGGGCCTAAAATTCCCCGTGGACTTCGTTGTGTTGGACATGGAGATCCCTGAGTCGGTAACTGATGCCCCCATCATTCTCGGACGTCCATTCTTGGCCACAGCCAAAGCGGTGACCGACCATGATAGTGGGAAGGTATGTTTTCGCGTAGAGGGCGAAACCATACAAATTGAACCAATCGAAGAAATCAGAGCAAGAGAGTTAGAGTGCTCCGAGCAGTCCAGCGAAGCAGCGCAGATGACAGAGGAGGAGCTAGACATCCACCAGGTCTGTGATTTTGAGATGACTGATGATGAATCCAATTGGAAAGATCCTGTAGCACCGACCCTCGCCTTGCCTACAGATTCACTATATCTCAAGCTCATGGCAGTCGAGAGCCGGGAGAGCACATCCCTGGAGGAGGATACATCTGAAGCTGACAGTGTTGTGATGAGTGGTGCAGATGAGTTCCATTCTTGCTCATCTTCTTCAGATCCCTCGGATTCAGACATTGACTGGGATGACTTTGATGATTATTTGCCTTGTCTGATTCCTTCTGAGCCGACAGCCATGACAGAGTGCGAGCCAGTCCAGTTTATAGATGATTCAGCAGGCCGCCCTTCGTCAGAAATTCATGCAGAGCGAGAGTTCTCCCATGCAGACCTGGTAGCATTTACACAGACATATCAGAAGCCAGATCTGCCACCTCCCAGTTGTCCAGAACGGAAACCTCTGCCGCAGTCGATGAAGTACAGATTCCTTGCAGGTGAGCCAGAAATGTACCCAGTCATTATCTCAGCAGATTTGACTGGAGAGCAAGAATCTCGTCTGATGGAGGTTCTTGAAAGAAACCGCAAGGCAATCGGTTGGAGCATAGCTGATCTCCAGGGGCTGAGCCCAAATCTTTGCTCTCACCACATCTATCTTGAGGATAACGCTAAGCCGTCGCGTGAGTTCCAACGACGGTTGAACCGGAATCTTCGAGACGTAGTCATGAAAGAAATTTCCAAGTGGTGGAGCGCCGATTTCATCTATCCCATCTCCGACTCCAAATGGGTAAGTCCGTTACATGTGGTACCCAAGAAGACGGGTATCACTACAATTGTTAATGAGTCTGGAGAGGAGATCGCTACCAGAGTACCAACTTCTTGGAGGGTCTGTGTGGACTACAGACGACTGAATGAGGCCACCAAGAAGGATCACTTCCCGCTACCATTCATTGATCAGATTATCGAGCGGTTAGCCGGGAAGAGTCATTACTGCTTTCTTGATGGGTACTCTGGATACAATCAAGTGGCCATTGCGCCCGAAGACCAGGAGAAAACGACATTCACCTGTCCGTTTGAGACTTATGCTTTCAGACGGATGCCCTTTGGTCTATGTAACGCTCCGGTGACATTCCAAAGGTGCATGTTGTCCATATTTTCGAACATGGTGGGTGACTGTTTAGAGGTCTTCATGGATGACTTCTCGGTCTACGGCGACGGGTTCGACGCTTGTCTTGACTGCCTAGACCGTGTGCTCAAGCGCTGCATTGAGGTTAACCTTGTTTTATCCTGGGAGAAGAGTCATTTCATGATGACTCAAGGGACGGTCCTTGGTCATATCGTCTCCAACAGGGGCATGGAGGTCGATCCGGCTAAGGTGGACATCATCAGAAAACTCAATCCGCCGTCCAATCTGCGTCAGTTACGGTCTTTTCTGGGGCATGTCGGTTTCTACCGACGGTTCATTCAGGACTTCAGTCGAATTGCCCGACCGCTCACTGACTTGCTGACCAAAGACACCGAGTTTATTGTTAATGATAAGTGTCTTGAATCATTTGAGACTCTCAAGAACATGGTTGTTTCAGCTCCTGTCCTTCAGCCACCTGATTGGTCTCTCCCATTCGAGATCATGACGGATGCTTCAGATTTTGCCGTTGGGGCAGTGCTCGGACAGAGGAGGGATGGTTTACCATTTGCCATTCACTACGTCAGCCGGACTTTGGATGCCGCGCAGCGGAATTACACAGTGACTGAGAAAGAGATGCTGGCCGTAGTGTTCGCTCTTGATAAGTATCGATCATATATTCTCGGATCTAGAGTAACCATTTACACTGATCATACCGCCATCAGGTACTTAATGGCTAAGAAGGATGCCAAAGCACGTCTCACCAGATGGATCCTTCTACTCCAGGAATTTGATATTGAAATTAAGGACAAGCCTGAAGTCAAGAATGTGGTGGCGGATCATCTCTCCAGATTGGAGAATCTTGAGGAATCTGAGCCCGGCGCACCTATCTCAGAGACATTTCCAGATGAGGCGATCTTGGCTGTCACCTCACTCCCATGGTATGCTGACTTTGTAAACTATCTTGTTGCCAAGACAGTCCCTCAGGGTTGGCCCAGGTAGAAACTTGAGACCTTCCTAGCTAAGGCCAAGTTTTATCATTGGGAGGATCCCGTCCTTTATCATGAAGGAGGGGATAGTATCTGGAGGAGGTGCATTCCTCAAGAAGAGCAGCAAAGCGTCCTCACATATTGCCACAAGCTTGAGGCAGGAGGACATCATTCTGGAAAAAGGACAACACAGAAGGTGCTTCAATCCGGCCTATGGTGGCCTACTCTCTTCAAGGATTCTGATGAGTTCGTGAAGAGATGTACTGACTGCCAGAAAATGGGAACCTGTGGACAGAGAGACATGATTCCCATGCAACCCATTCACTTCTGTGAGGTTTTTGATGCATGGGGGATTGATTTCATGGGCCCATTTCCTAAAAGTCAGGGATTCGAGCACATTTTGCTCGCTGTAGATTATGTCAGCCGATGGGTTGAGGCCATCCTCGCCCGAGCCGCAGATGCGAAAACCGTGTGCAAATTCTTGAGGAAAAATATCATTTCACGGTTCGGGGTACCTAGAGTCTTGATTTCAGACGGGGGGTCTCACTTCATCAATGACAAAGTCAGGGCCCTTGCAGACGAGTTCGGCATTGACCATCGGGTTGCCATTCCTTACCACCCTCAGACTAATGGTCTTGCCGAAGTATCGAATAGGGAGATAAAGACTATTTTGCAGAAAGTTGTCCGCCCAGACCGAAAGGATTGGTCACAGCTTTTGGACTCGGTCTTGTGGGCTTATCGGACTTCTTTCAAGAATCCACTGGGGACATCTCCCTTTCGTCTCGTCTATGGCAAGCCGTGCCATTTGCCAGTGGAGATCAAGCATAAATCTTTTTGGGCAGTTACTGAGTTGCTTCTAGATCCCGAGAGTGTAGGAGACCAGAGAAGAGCAGAATTGGCAGCCCTGGAAGAATTGAGAGATACAGCCTTTTCGAACAGCCTACAGTACAAAGAGAAAGTGAAGACATGGCATGATTCACATATCAGCCATAAACAGTTTGAGCCAGATCAGAGAGTATGGTTGTTTGATTCCAGGCTGAAATTATTCCCAGGGAAGTTGCAGAGCAAGTGGAAAGGTCCTTATGTGGTTAGGAAGGTACATGACAATGGCAGCATCGACATATCCGAACCGTCATCTTCCTCTACCTTCCGCGTCAATGGTCAACGCCTGAAACTATATCTTGATCATGATCCGCCGACCATTGACGTTGCCCCCATTCTTCTGGTATGAGATGTACTCTTTGACTCACATCATCTGCATCTCATACACGGTGATCAATTCCATCTTTCGCTGTACAGATCCATCTGTTCATATCACTTTCATCTGTTAATTTATTTTCCTCTTTTCTTCTTTTCTTCTTTTCCATCTCTATCTTCTTTATCTATCAAAAAGGTGCCGCCCTTGTAGACAGTTTTCCATACTTAGGACGTACTTTGTCCTAAGTATAGGGAGGTGTGCACCCCGAGTATTTCCATTCTTTGATCCTCTCCATTGTCTCCTCTTCTTGTCTATACTTAGGGATATCTTACCCTAAGTATAGGGGGAGACAATCTGAGTACGATCTGTTTATTCCCACCCTTGACCCTCCCTGCATTGTGTACAGTCTGCTATACTTAGGATTATTTGATCCTAAGTATGGGGGGACGGTCAACTTCTCATTCATTGATTCATTCATTCTTTAGACTTGCCTATACTTAGTACGAGTTATGTCTTCTCTTTTCTCTCCGATCTATGAGGACATAGCTCAAGCTAAGTATAGGGGGGTCGTATATACTGTGTATATACTTTAGCCATAACTCGTACTTTCGTATTTTCTTAAAAATATGGCTAAAAATTCTTTAAAAGTTATTAAAAATCTCTAATAAAAGGATGTGGTTATTCCTCAAATTCTTTTTTGTATATACTGATTAATAAATCAGGTAAAAATGTTTTTTTTGCAAAATGTTTGAAAAATAGTTTGGAAACCTTTGTGAACATCTATTGAAAACTATTTTGAAAATATTTTGTTACATGTTTTCAACCTTTGTAAACATGTGTGGTTTGTAAAACTTCTTTTCTTTGTGTGAAATAAAATGTTTGAAAAATGATTTGCAAATGGTTTGAAAAATGGTTGCAGAAATATTTGAAAAACCCATATATACTGTTTTTAAAACCTTTGCAAAATGATTTTCAAATGGGTGTACATGTTTGTAAAATGTTTGTAAAAATTATTTTGGACTATAGTTTTCAAAAATTGTTTGAAAAGCCTGTGTCAAATAAGTTTGAGGAATACTAACATCACACCAAAATCCACTACCTATATATATGTATAAAATTGATCACTTACCCTTGTGAATTCTTAAAATCCACCTCTTGTATATATAAGAAGCACTCCCGTGTACATATTTTCACCTAGTTTTTAGCCAAAACCTTTTGTTTTCAAAAAGCCCAAAAACATTTGCAAAATTAAAATCCAAAAACATTTGAAAAATCTTCTTGAAAAATACAAAAAAAAATTGCATCTGCATGTGCATCATCATCTTTTCAAAAATCCATAAAAAGTTCAAAACATCTTGAAAATTGCATCATAAAAATATTTTCTTGCATAGCATAGCATGAGCATTTTTCAGATTAAGTTTGATAGTAGAACAAGTCTAAGTAAAATCCGGAGATTGGAGCTTGATTGGACCTTAAAATCTACCTAATAACAGGAACCTTATAGGAACTAAGTTTGAGGTACTTCAGGTCTAGTTGACTTAATTCTTTGAGGATCACGGGACTTAGTTCAATGGATTCTTGACTGCCTAAGTAGAGTATTTCAGAGCACACGCACGACTCTTGTTGATAATGACCTAACTTGGACACCTGCACCTTTCACATAGCTCTCCACGGATGAGGTAGTAAGGAGGCAGCTTCCTTTAGCTTGGGGTAGCATATGAGGGTAGTACTTCTAGGCGGAACCTCTCTTCTTCTTATAGTGAAGGAAGTGCACCTCAACTTGGTCTAGTGGTAATGAAGGCTAAAGACAGAAGCCGTGGGTTGCAATAAAGCTTCAAAAGAGGGATAGTCCACTGGCTCAAGAGGAAAATTTCTTGTATATATGCTGCACCATGTAGATATGTTGTACAGATGCAATTGAAAAAAAAAAGAGAGAGAACTCCAAAAAAGTGGTGGGTCGGATTGAAAATTTAATAATCCCACCAGAGTGTATATAGTCCAATAAAGCAAAAGCTTATGGTATCCATGTTACATCTCATGAAGCTTGCAGCGGGAGACTTGGCTACACTGGCTGAGCTTCCAAAAGTCTATACTTCTTCCCCCTCTTCTTGAGCCGGTTGCACTTGAACTTAGAAGGGAATACCCCGCTTCTCGAGGAAAGAGTTGCTAGACCGAGGCATTAGAGTTACCAGGTTTGGGGAGGTTGTTTCTTTGTTACTTCTGAGGTGGGGAGCTACATATCACTTACACTGTACGAGTCAGATTCATAGTCATAAGGGTTTGTGTATGAGTTGAATTATTTCTGACCTGGCTATTGAGGAGACTTGGACAGAGTTTTAGGATTCTCAAGGACTGTTGGATTTCAAATTTGGTTCTCATTAAGGTTCCGACCGCACTAAAATTCCAAAGGTCCGACTTAAGCTCCAAACTTTGATTTTGCGAAGACAAGTTCGATAATTAAACTTAATCCAATTTTCTTCTTTTTCTTTTCTTTCTTTTTCTTTTTGCACTTATTGCATAAGTGTTTGCTAGGGACTAGCAAAGGTAAAGTATAGGGGGATGATGAATCCACATTTCATCATCTTTATTCTATCATTTTGGCACCAAAAACCCTAGCAAATGCCTGTAAATAGCACTAAATAGAGCATCTTAGCATTTATGCATGTGCATCCAAACAGTGTGTAAAATACTGTAATTAAGGCCAAAATTATAGAATAAATAAAGAAAAGAAAAAGAAAAAAATATTGTAAATATTTTATGACCCGAAACCCCGAGACCTAAGCATCTTGATGAATAGGTCGACAAGGAATAAAGTAGGGGGAGATAAGGGCCAAATACCTATATTTATTAATTCATTTCTTATTCATTTTGGGACCTATTTTTGGTTCCACTTTTTATACATCAAATAAAGAAACTTTGTACATGAAAGTTGTAGATAATTTAATAAAGAAAAATACAAAATTGATTTTACAGAAAAATAATGTACAGATAAAAAGTTATGGTCTGAATAAGAATCCAAAATCCCAACTTCCCAGACCCGTATCTCACCAATAAAAACTCCAAATGCAGCATACTCACCTTTAATTGTATATAGAAGAAAATAAGCTATTTAATGGCGGTGATTTCGCATTTGGCGGAGTTACGGTTTGAAAGTTGAGTTTTGGGCCCTCATTGTATACTTGTACATATTAAAATATTCAATTTATTTATTTATTATTTTATTATTTTATATTTTTATAATGTTGTGAATATTACTTATAATAATTGTGAACATTAAAATCAGAATAACAACTTAAATAAAACACAAATAAAAATACTTGTATAAAGACTACATAGGTATTATACATATACTTATACCTATATACAAGACACTTGTATTTTATTAAATATACAAAACAAATCAGAAAAATAAAATAAAAATATATATATGTGTATATAAAAGTATTTCACAATTTTATAAAATCATAAATAAAAATAATAATATTGAAAATACCTAAAATAAAAATAGAATGCTAAAATACATAGGTATTATACCTATATAGGGTAAAAAGGTAACTTGTAAAAATAAATCTCATAAAAATAAATAAAAATCAGTATAAAATACTACATAAAATTTTAAGCATTTTTTATTTTATAACTTTTAATTAATTCGGCCATTTAGTATTTTTAAATGAATTAACAAAATAATAACTCAGGGTTTTTCCTGGTTGGTCCACGTGGACCAACCAGGAGGCGTCAACAGTTGACCCCAGTCAACTGGTCGCCCTACCCCTGTAGCCCGTGTCAGGCTCGGTTTTTGAGCCATCTTTTTGGCTTTTTCCCGGCCAATTCTTTCATCTTTTCGTGTTGCATCCTTCTGCAACATTGTCCACCAACCATCTACCTAACTCGCCCGAGCTTAATCTTGGTCGTTGGACCCAAGATTTGCAAGATATTCCTTGGTCTTTGGACCCCTGTCACCTCGGGTCAAACCACTTAAAACCAACTCCCCCTCTTCCCATTCGAATTTGAGTCCCCTTGGTCCACCCTTCAGCGCCACCTGCGTGCTCCTGAGCTCCTTGGAGGTGACAGCTCCATCGCCAGCTCCTCAGCCAAGGCGTACGAAGTCGAGGGAGCATCCACCACCTCCGCCAACAGCCGGTGTCGAGGTACTCTTTTTCCTCTGGCTCCGGCCATCGAGGACATCCCCCCCGCGTATTTCTTTCTTGCATTTAGTTCCTGTTAGCTTAAGCTTCAAAAACCCCAAAAAAATTATACGTTCCATCGCTTATTTCACCCATCCACGCATCCTCGCCGGAGCGCACCTCCGGCCACCGTCGACCATTCCCCCTCGCGTATCGATTAGGTCCACCCAAGGTCCAGGCACTTTGCCCTGGACCTTCTAACGCCTTTTGCAGGGTCCAAGCACGTTGACTCGCGCCTGGGCGCGTTTTTGAGGTTCGCCGGAGATCAGTCGAGCTCTCCAGCTCCGCCGACCACCTGCGAGCGGCACGGCCACCGCCGTGCATTTTTGGTGCCCCCAGGAGATAGACGAAGACCCGAGGAAGCTCCAGCCCGCTTTTGAAGCCAAAAAGCTCGCCGGAGACGGAGCTTGACCTCGGCGAACCTCGGCTCGCCGGAGTTCGTCGCGGCTCTTGCTCCGGGCTTCAGCACCGTTGGATCGAGGCGGAGCTCCAGTTCGCGTGTCGGCCGTCCGATCTTCCCAGCCCAACCGCCGTCGGATCTCTTTCTGAGATCTAATCTCAGACGTCGACACCAACCGTCATCGGTCGTTCCCGTGCTGCCACGTGGATAAGTGGCGTGCTCCCCGCCGCTGGATCGTCTCCCGCCACCAGCCGTTGGATTCGCGCCACGCGTCACCTGCGGATCGCCCGAGCGAGGGTATTTTGCATCCCAACCCTCGCACTTTTTGTATTTAATATTTAGTATTTAAACTTTTGTCTGTAGTGTAAAAGTTTTGTAATATTTGCACAAAGACCCCCAGTCTTTGTTTATTTGCACTTTGGTCCTTCGCCACGTCACCTCACGTGACCTGTACACGTGAGGTGTGGGCATTTTGCAAGGACACCCTCGGTCGTTCGTGTATTTTATTTTAGTCCTGAAACTTTCGTATTAAGTGTAAGCTTTTTGGATATTTTGCAAGTAGGCCCTCAGGGTTTGAGATATTGCATTTCAGTCCTCGCCAGGTGCGTGCAAGTCACGCGCCCTGGTGGAAAAATTTCTTGTGTGCCCAGGCGGCTTTTGTAGTTGCATTTTGGTGCTAGAAATTAAATATTCTGTTCTATATTTTTGCGGAAATTGCATGTTTGCACCTGGATGTTTGAGATATTGCACATTTACCCCTGCCAGGACTGTTTGATGTTTGGATGTTTGCTCTAATTATTTGACCTATCATTTTAACTCCAAAATTTCTCAAATTTTGAACTTAAGTTTTTGGACATGTGCTTTAACGCCACATATTTAGTTTCTGATTTTACTTGATTTTCATATTTATTAAAAATCAAAAACTTGCTATTTGTGCACTGTCCAGTTTAGAAAATACCAAAAAAATATTAAAACACCTCCAAAAATTCCAAAAAAAAATTACCTAGTGTCTATTTTATTCTATTTTAGTGTCAGTCCAAAAATCATTAAAAATCTCAAAAGAAAAACACTAAAAATTTAAAAAACCCTCAAAAACTTCAAAAAAATACCTAAAATAGTAGAAAACTCCAAAAATCAAAAACTCAGTTCCTGTTTGTTCCTTATTTCCTCCTTTTTATTTAAAAATTAGTGTGAAAGTTTTTAGCTACTGGTTGCTATTTTTAAAGTCCATTTTACTCACAGCCAGCACCCTTTCCACTGTTTTGCCTTACTTCAGCATTTAAAAATACCAAAAACATCTTGAAAAATCCCCAAAAATCACAAAAACAGTAGAAAATCATAAAAATATCCAAAAAAATTTATTTCTGAATTTCTGGTAATTTTTACTTAGCTTTATAAATATTTCATCTTGTCTTTTATTACATTGCTTTTCAATTCCAATATTGAAAAAGAAAAAAAAATATAAAATATAAAATTATAAAAATCAGAAAATTAAAAATCAAAATACAAAATTAAAAATTAAATTAAAAAAATAATAAAAAAATAAAAAAATTAAAAACCCACAAAAATTTCCTTGCTTGCTTAGTGTAGACACATCACACACACATTCACTTGTGCACACTCTGGTGAATTACCCTGCTTGCTCCCTGTGTTCGAACTCTCTGCATACTTGTCACTATACACCATTTGTGCAGAGTTAAAAATAAATTTTAACTCCACATTAGTTCTAATTTATTGATCTTTATTGTGGGTTAATTGTTGATTAAATTCAAATTTTGATTGGTCGACACTTCGATTGTGTGCCCGCCTTGTGTGGAACACAAGACCGGTCGATTTTTGCGTTTATCAGGGTACTTGGACAAAGTTTTGTAGCTCATGAAGGATGTTAAGTTTCAAGTCCGATTCCCAATAAGGTTCCAAACACTCTTAAAATTTCAAGGTATGGCTGAGCTCCAAACATTGATTTTATAAAGATATCTTAAAAATTAAAATCAATCTACTTTTTTTTCTTTATTTTCATTTTCTGCACTCATTGTCATAAGTGTTTGCTAGGGACTAGCAAAGGCAAGTATAGAGGGTGATGAATCTCCATTTCATCATCGTTATTCTTTCAATTGTCCTTAAATCCCTAGTTAAATGCATGCATATAATATTAATTTGTACAAAATAACAATCAATAATTGACTCATAAATACTGTATAAATATATGTATTTAATCTCAAAATAAAAGAACAAAAAGGAAAAAAATAAAAAGAAATGAAGTGTCAAAGACACTAAATAATCCTAGACCCTGAGACCAAGTCAATATTGACTTGGTCGACTAGGTGAAAATGTAGAGTAGTCGAATATAAGTGAATTTGTAGAATCACAACATAAACAGAACATAACTTCATTACTAGCATTTAAATGATAAACGAAATTCCGAATATGTGCCTTACAACATCATAACAAAATGCACATATTAGTCCTTAGATACATAACATTTCATTACACTATCTCAAACTAATTCAACGCCTCGATCTCACTCGTGCTCCACGAATCTCGCTCAGGCATGCATACTTCAACGCAATTGTATAATGTAAGTCAACCTGTTCTTTGTATAAATCTTCTTCTTCGTCATATATTTCTGTGGGCGGCGAAATCTCACTCTACGAAGAGTCTTCCGTAGGAAGTGGCATTGTCTGAGGCGAGTAAGGAGTGAACTGAGATTGAGACTGGACCGCCTGAGGCTGCGATCGGTCCTCCTCCGAAAAACGTAGTGCTACAGAAGGTGGTGGTTGTGGTACTGGTGGTGACTGTGGAGCATGGCGCACTTCACGGCGTGACCCTCTACTAGTATATGGTGCACGCGCTGCTAAGAAACGATTGTCGGGAAGGCGCACCGACTTGCGAGCTGTAATGCGTGTTTTAGCCATAACCTGGATGAGCATAACAACAAGTGATAATATTTTAAGAAAAGTTATCTTTGCACCACAACTATTGTCAAACATTAATAACACGATTTATTAATGTAAAATGTAAAGTTTTTATATCATGAGTAATGACAAATAGAAATAAAGTAATGGGTTGTTGCAAATGTAATTTATTTCTTATTTACAAAATAGAGATAGCATGTTACAGTCAGTGAAACCACTTCTTCGTGTAGTGTACAATATTGAACAGACGACCCTTTAAAGAGGATCCTTTTCCTTTTTCATGTCTGGACCCCTCTCCCACTCCCCGATCAGCCTCCACCCTTCCTGTTTCTCCTCTGCCAGTTGAACCTCTCCCTACATCACCACGACCTCTTCCAAGTGCAGTCGTGGTTGAATGCTCCTGTCTTGTTGTGGGCCAACCACTCCCTCTCTGAGTTGTAACATTTGAGGTGCGGGGGAGATCTTGATGGGTAACTGGTGGATGCATTCTTGCACTGGATGACCTATGAGGATCCATATATGATATGTCCATGGACCATGATGCAGCTCTAGAGCCAAATTGGTGAGGCAGTAGCTGTCCAATGTCGTAATCAGGCACATCAGTGTATGTTTGCTAACTTTGAGTGGACCCCATCTGCCAGTATTGCTGAGGTTGAGTTGGTTGGGCTTCTTGAGTATGGAGTATGTCGTACGACGGGGTAGGTTCGTTCGTCCGAAAACTATATTGCTCCCTCCATTGTTGAGACGTAAATGTTGTAGGTTCGATGTATGATGTATACATGGGGGGGATATCATGTATTCCCAGATCCACTAGAGATACGTTTTGAATCGTATATTCGATGTAGCCAATCATTTGTTGCATTTCCGTGCTTCGTCGATGCTTTGTCATCATTTCCCTCACAGAAATAATGAATTCACCTCTAAAATTAAAAGTCTCGGTTAGAAATTATGTAATGGTCACGATGAAGAAAATAGCATGTGTAAAAAGAATTATCAGCTGATTCCACCTAGGTCCGTGTGGTTCATAGGCTTGTCTCGGAGGTGGAATGACGGTTGCGATCCAACGACGAGTAACTTGCCAATACCATGTCAAATATTCAGCGAGAACAGTATCCACTGCCCCTGTACAAATGTCTCTACGTAACAACGTCCTCCATTCATCTCTGCCATTGGGCCAAACGTTCTTGATGGTGTACACCCCAATCATACAGTTCATTATCTCTCGGGCGAGCACGTCTATCGTCGGAGGGTATTTGTGGCATCGCCTTCGGGATGTGTTGCCGCAAACCGAACTGCCTCATCACACGATTGGGGGCGTGCATGAAAACAATGTTGAAGCAAATAAGAACTATCTTGGACAACCATATAGCTTGACCCTCGCGGTTATTGAGACGTCCTTCAATGTGACAGTTGCCTCACCTTGTCGAAGGTGGAAGATGTGTGTTTCCGATCGCCACCTCTCAGCCAATGCCTTCATCAAAGACTGGTCAATCGTGGCCTCTTAAGGTTGGAGATGCAAAGAAAACCTGCTACCTCAAACTGTCTATTAACAACATCACTACGTGGTAGTTCAAGTATATGGTTTAGGGTTCGTCCATGCTCCACAAACCGATGCGCCTGTGTAGTCACAATAAGTAAATATGAATCAATGTCATTGAAGTTACTTGTAACATATGATTTCTCTCACCGTATCAGTATCTGTTAGAGGTCGACTAGATAGGTGTTCTCCCTGCCTTGTCAGTATAGAAGAATCGACAGGCCTTGCAACTGTCTCCGTTATTATACAAAAAATTTAAAGTAATACAAAAACGTGGTAACAAAGGAATGCCATAAAAAGTTATATAACTGAATCTCATAATTATAGCACTGGAGTACATAAAGTCTTTTATAATAACTATTGATACCTTCTTTCACAAGTTATTTTGTTATGACCATGCTCCTTACAACGGCTACACCTAACTTGCACTTTACCCATCTCATCCATGCTACCGCGTAGATGCCTCCTCCGAGGTCGGCCATGATTGGAAACTACATTCGGATGGAGTAATGGTGAGGGTTCCAGGGGCCGCCAGAAGCAACGATCGGGAATCGGTACGAACGCATGTGCGTATGTGGACCGGAACGAGGTTGCCGTATAAAAATCAGAGCACAATTTCAGGTGTTCCGTGCTGAAATTGACATTGCCGCATACCGCAATTATATGCGGGCATATTATTCGCATCGCCTGCATATAACCACAAGTGCATACGGACTGTTGACCATTTATGTTCACCTTGTAGTTGCCTTCGGGGGTCCAGACTTCAAACTCCTTGAGAGTGAACTGCTCCACCATCATACCACGTGCTGATTGTACAAGACCATCCGCCAGCTTCTCGTATCGGGGCATTAAGTGGCCGGTTACCCTCTCACCAAACTTCCGTCGTTCGACGAAGTAAGTGTTCAGGCGATAAAACACTGTTAAAACAAGCGTTAATATAGGAAGGCCCAGTATTCACCTAAGAACACTGTTAAAACTTTCAGAGAGGTTAGTAGTGGTCAACCCCCATCAACGCCCCTCGTCGTAAGCGCAAGCCCAATAACGTCGATCCTCCCTTCCTGCCTTACTATCCAGTCATACGCATTTGAGTCGGCTGTTCGGATTTGGTTCATAATGCGCTCATGATCATACTAACTCGTCACTGCCCCGACACTGTAAAATTTCTTCACAAATTTTAGCAATACAATACAAGTCCAAATGTTCTGCATTGTACAAAAAAAATCGGAATGGAAAATTATACCATAAAAATTAATAACGCTAAGTTAATTGATATAAAAAATTACATAAAAATTAAAAATTTAGATATTCTACTTTTGCCAAATTAAAAAGATTAAAAAGAATATTAAAGATAATTTACGTAAATGGTACAGATATTAACATCGACAAATGGTTCGCCGCTAATATCATTAACATGGCGAACTGTTTGCCGTGCCAACGATTGATCCAGCGGCAAACGGGAATTATTTCGAATCCGTATCCAAAATGGACAATAACTTTCATACATATCCCCATTCTGGGAAATAACTCCACCAAAGATGTGTTCAGAGAAGAAGAAAGCCTCTTCAGCTTCAGCCATTTTAAAGGACGGTTGAAAGATACACTTGAAGGCTCTCTGACATCATCCCATATCAGCCACCATGTTGATGCCATCTTAGATCCTATCTCCCAATATAGCATGGAATTTGTAATATTGTCCAGAATACGAAAGAGTTTTTAGTAAATATCACATGTATTTATATTAAGCATACTTAATACTTGCTTAACGAAAGGACATTCCGCAAAATAGATGACATTAGTCCTCATTATTGCCAAGCCACAGATAACAGCATTTTGGTGAGCTTATTTTAAATAGATGAAATTTTTCTTGGTCAATGAGTTTGTTATGTGCTACCATTCAAAGGAATTTTTGGATCAGACTCTGGTCTTTAGTTTCACCCTCATTCCATCGTGTGATTAGATCGAGTAAATTTGTTTATTGGGGTCTTTATTTACTTAGCTCCCTAACAAGATGATATCGTCTGTGGATACCCAGTCGAAAGATTTTCAATGTAGTGTTATAAGATGTGTTCCCTCTCACTTACAAGGTACCCGAAGCTTGAGGGCCTTTAGCCAATTAGACAAGGCCAAAAAAGTCTACACCCATGAGTTGATGATCGAGACAGCGGTTCTTAATGTCCGATCTTCGAGAGCATGCGGTGTCCGACAAGTCGTATCCGACAATCGTTGTATAGATGTCTCTCTCAGCTCTCGAAACCCGAATCAATCAAGCAAGCAAACAATCAACCCACGATATACGATGAAACAATGAATAAAATAAGAGATGAAATTTATTATATCGTACAAAAAGATGGGTATATATATCACGTAAGTGTATGTGTCAAACCGTTGAGAGCAAACTTGAGAATAGGTGTAATAATTATTAGTTAATAATAAATAATAATAAATATTTTTTGTTTTAAATTATATTATTTTATATTTTCTATTTTTCTATTTTAATTTTTTATTTTCTTTTAATTTTGCATTTTTTAATTTTTTTAATTTTTTAAGTATAATATAGATTTGTATATAGTAATAACAATAATAGATGTTATAAACAATATATGGGTATGATATATATAGAAAGGGAACAATCCTTTTTAAAAATATAAAACATATCTATAGGAAATAATAATATATAGTATATAATTATTATAAAGTATATGCAGTATATGTAAAGTTTTATAATTTTAAATATGTATAATATAGTCAAAAATCATAAATAAAATTTTTGTGTTTTAAATTTTTATCTATATTTTTGTGATTTTGTATATATTTTTTACTAAATTTATATTTTTAATATATTATTATATGTAAAAAAGGAGAAAATATATAGGTTGAAATAGTTTTGGATTTTAAAAATAGATAATAAGTCTAAAATTTTCTAAAATTATTTTTAATATGTAGTATATAATATAAATAATAATAAATTGGATCTATTTTTGGATTTTTTAAGGAATTTTTACTGATTTTAATAGAGTTTTTAGGGTATTATAATTTTGAAGGTTTTCTTTTTATATTTTTTGTGATTTTTAGTTTGTAGGTGGTATATGTAATAATGTATATGCTATAATTTTTTGGAATTTTATAATATAATTTTATAATTTTTTTATTGTTTTACGTAAATAGGGAAAATATAGCTCCTATTTAATTTTTTAGAAATTAGGAAAATACATAAATGACAAATAAAATATGGCATGGATAAGCAATGTATCGGGCATCTACCCTATTTTTATTATAACTTTTAGAGCACATGAGCTCTTTTAATAAAATTAAAAAGGTACGAAATATATTACAAGCCTAACATGGGTATGATTGTGATTAAATAAAAAGGTGGGTGTTCGCATGTAACTTTCCCCTAAAACATAGCACTTAACTTATATATTTTAGGACTAAATATAAACAAAGAAAGTCGAAAGGGACTCCATGCAAATAGCCGAGGCGCATCACTCAAGGGGCTACATGAAGTGACCAAGCAAATGACCAGATTGCAAATAAAAAGAAGTACAGGGGTCCTACGAAATTATTACAGACATATTAAACTTAACTTAACAATTACATGACTAAATGGTCAATTCAAAAAGTAGCAGGGCTTTTGTGAGAATTACCTAGGAGTATGCAATCCAGTGGTCCAGGGAGTGCCACGTGTGCTCACTTGATGAGATCGGACGGCTCAAGGTGTGCAACGGTTCGCTTCGTCTCCAATGACGGAGATTAGATCTAGCATTGGGGGCTTCATCCGATAGTTTTAGGGCTAAGTGGAAGAATAACAAGAGCATTGTTCTTGTTGAGCTTCGATCGACTGTATCTCGGGCCTCAGGTATCCATACTCTCCTCCGACTAGTCTGCGACCTTCCTGGGGAGCCTCCACACCAACATGTCATCTCCAAACAGTTCCAAGTCCCCTCAAATGGGACATGAGGCCTTCGATACTTCTCAACAACCTGGAGCTCCTTCCAAGTGTTGAATCCAAGCTTCAGTGGGTTGCTTGAGTCCTACATCTACACAAAATGATCCTTGGCTCGAGGTGAAGCACCTCAACCAATTTTTGAAGTTGTAAGCACGGTGAGGTGAAGCGCCGATTGAGCTTTGGATGGTGGAGGAGAGGATCCGACGAGCCTTGATTCTTGTATAATCAAGGGGGAAGCAAGGTAAAAGATGGAGAAAATGGAAAGGATGAAGGTGAGGTGACCGGGGAGTCGAAACAAGGAGTGGTTTACTATGATTTTGAGCGGGAGAAGTAGCTCCAGCTATCGCCTAAATTGAGATTATATTTAACCTACAGCTAAATAGATGAAATTAAAGACTAAAGTACTTGTAGGAAAGAAAATTACACTAGAAAAGGCAAAGAAAACAACTCATACCTGTAGGATTCAGAGAGCAGATGAAAGCTCACTAGGGGAGATTTGGTAAGGTATTGGATCCCCCTTCTCTGCCTCTTATCCATGCCTAGAAGCTCGAGTTGTCACCGTGAGCTATCTACAAGTGGTTCCTATTGGGGTTACCAGGGGAAATCGTGATCAAAATCGAAAAGGGTGGATTTTGTGTTTATTTATAGACAAGAGAGGGGAGGTGGAAAGATCATGGGTGTGTAGTAGGTGGAGTGATCGATTGGTTGATCAGATGGTATGACATAATGGAGGAAGGTGAAGGAAGCAATATTGGTGAAGTAATGAGGGTCGTCGAACCGAGGGTCAACGCAAAAAAATGGGAGAAGGCAGGGGGTTGGTGGGGATTCGGTTCCGATAGAGAGATGGACGAAGACCTTGTAGTTGGCTTAGATCAACTCAAAGAGGTTGCTGATTGGTCCACATGGACCGATTAGGGAAATTCGAGAAATAAATCCCTTATTAAATTGATAGTAACTAAATAAATGATTTTATTAATTAAAAATCAAAACATAAAAATTATTCTTATTTTATGTACTATTTTATGGGCATTTGTATTTATTTTTATACTACTTTTTATTAGATGCTAATATTTACATGTATATGCATGGGTGTATTTACCTATATTTGAGATATTTTAATTTTATTTTGTATTCTTTATTTTATTATTTTATACACATATTTTACATATTTTATAATATATTTAAATACATATTTATATATTTTTATTTTATTTTTCTGACTTTATTTATATACTTACAGAAATAAGGGTATATATTATAGGCATAACATACCTTTATATTGTATTTCATTATTTATTTTAATGTGCTTTTAAGGCTTTTATTTTGTGTTTATCTTTTTAATGTATTTTAAATAATATCTACAAGTATATAAAGATATAAGAAAGTTAAAAATATAAGAAATTATTAAATTGGATAAAATATATAGGTTCACAGTATAATATGGACTCAAAAGCCAACTTTTGCATCTCAGCTCCAATAATGAAACTACCATCATTAGATAGATAACTAAATTTTATGAACAATAAAGGTGAGTTTGGTCAATTTTGAGCATGTATAGAGGAGAAACAGGTCTATAATGTTTTGTTTGTGGTTTTTTGATCTGTGTGTCCCAGTTAAACTGTGCATTATTTTTATGTGCAATTATTTCTGTATTTTTCTTTGTATTTTAGTTACAAGTTTCGTATAGAGGATTTTATTATTTGAGGCATGTAAAATGAAAAATAAAATAGGGTACAAAATGTTATTTATTGATGAATAAAATTAGGGATTTTAAGTGTTGTATGTACAGTTTAATTGCCTTTTCTACTTAAACTCAACATTAGTCCTTGAGCTTTTATTAGATATTACAATCATTTTTTTTTGGAAAAAAATAATCAAATGCAAAATAGAATAATAAATAATTTGTCCTTACCTATCTCTTCCAACAAAATATACACAGAAATAAATATAATAATTTCTTATCCCATCTTATTAAAAAAATCCCAAAGGTACGTTTGGTATACGGGTTAAGGTGGGTTAAACTTGTAGAGGGTAACTCATTTTGTGTTTTGTTGTTTAAATAGAGGGTAAACTGGTACTCGGTTTGTTGTGGGTTATTGTGATATGATTGTATTGAAGTTTAGAAAAGTAGGTAATTATTGTGATGTAATTGTATTTAAGTTTGAAAAAGTGAGTAGAAGTTGAATAGTTTTTATTTTTTATATGATGTGATGGTATAATATATGGAGTGGATGAAAAGAATTAATTTATTTAATGTCTTAAAAAAGAGAAAATATGGGGCCCACATTCGAGAGAGAAGGAGTGCATTACCGGAACGACACTTAAGGGTGCATTTGATATGCTGGTTAGGGCATGTTAAACTGGTAGAGGGTAACCCATTTTTGTGTTTTGGTGTTTGAATAGATGGTTAAACTGGAGATGGATTTGTTGTGGATTTGTTGTGATATGATTCTCTTGAAGTTTGAAAAAGTGTGTAGTTATTGTGATTCGATTGTAACTGGGGATACGTTTGTTGTGGATTTGTTGTGATATGATTGTCTTGATGTTTGAAAAAGTATGTAGTTATTGTGATGCGATTGTAACTGGGGATGGGTTTGTTGTGGATTTGTTGTGATATGATTGTCTTGAAGTTTGAAAAAGTGTGTAGTTATTGTGATGCGATTGTATTGAAGGTTGAAAAAATGAGTAGAAGTGGAGTAGTTTATAACTTTTATATGCTATGATGGTACAATATATTATATTTCATGGAATTGATAAAAGAGAATTGATTTATTTAAATATTAAAAAGGAGAAAAAGTGAGACCCATATAGAAAAGATAAGGAATGGATTAAGGGGGTAAACTCCCACGTATCGAATGGGGTCTAAAGGTATGTTTGGTTGCAGGATTAGCTCGGGTTAAACTGAGGGGGGGAGGGGGGGGGGGGTAAATCATTTTTTGTTTTGATGTTTAGATAAAGGGTTAGGGGTAGAGTGAGTTTATTGCGATGTGATTGTATTAAAGTTTGAAAAAGTGAGTAACTACTGTGGTGCGATTGTATTGAAATTTGGAAACATAAGTAAACGTTGAGTAGTTTATAATTTTTAGATGGTATGATAGTATAATATATTATTATTTTTTGATAAAACGAATGAAAGAGAAATAATTTATTTAATGTATAAAAAAAAGAGGGGGAATGGATCCAAAAGTGAGAGAAATGGTAGATTTTGAGAAGTAAAATCCCCCATGAAGAATTAAAACCGGAAGTTCCACCAGAATTCTTCCAGCGCACAGCAAGACTTTTCTCATAGCTGACAGCATTTAAATGGGTTCCACCAGGAATGAGATCCGAACATATTTTTTGCATTTTTTTTAAAAAGACCACATCATATAGGACGGAGTGATTGCAGCTTGGGGCACCTATGGATTGCAATTAATGAGTGCTTGATATCGGACAGTTGGACTGGATGGATCCTCTCAAGGGATGGATGGATCACGTATAATTTATTTATATTATACGACGAGGGTTACAGCTCGGCGTGTGTAACGGATGGGTGCGTGCATGGTCTTGGACAGTGGGGGGATGGAGGGGCTTTGTACGTTGTATGCATGTTTAGACCCCTAATAATCGTGGAATGTTGGGGGACACCCATAGCACCAAGTGGTGGAGCATCCACATGGAGGGGCATGCTCCCTCCCTCCCATATTGATATTGCACCCAACCACATTAGATCCGACCTATCTCCTCGTGGTCCCTGCACGCCCCTCCTTTGCCTTCCCTTCGGGACCATGCTCCATCTCCATGCCCATCCTACTTTTCGAGATGTTATCCCGAAATCATATTGATCATGCATGCATGATTTAGATCGTGTGTGTCCATGTATATAGACTCGAAGCATATAAGAATATGTTTCTATATTTTTTCACATTTTTTTAATTTTTTAAAAATGAAATTTAAAGGATTCATTTAAATAATAATAGTCAGTAGAATGTGCGTTCCAAATTTTGTGTAAAGCAAACATTCGTAACATGTCCATCTGGAGCGGGACGATTTCAAGAATTCTAAGACCGTTAAAATTTGACAGTCTTGATGGAGGATATATAAGGGTTGAATTAAGTTGAATTTTGAATGATACCATGATGATATATGACGATCTAAATCTCCTGGATTTCACAACAACAACAACAACAAAGCCTTTTCCCACAATTAAGTAGGGTCGACTACATGGATTTTTCGCCTCCATTAATCATATCTTTCTTGGGTCAATATCGTGCTTATATCCAAAAACCTAAGATCCCTTCGTATAGTCTCTTTTCCAACACTTCTTAGGTCGCTTTCCCTCTTTTAGCTGGCTCAACATCTGAACACTCACATCTCCTAACTGGTGCACTAGCTGATCTTCTTTGCAAATGACCAAACCATCTTAAGCGGTTTTCTCGTATCTTATCCTCAATCGGAGCTACACCAACTTTCTTTCTGATCTAAATATCCTTGATTTCATTACAAAAAAAATAAAAACAACAGTGGAAGAAAAGGGGGAGAGCATGTAAGTTTCATGCTCTGAGTGAACATACTTCTTTTTTCCACACATACACCCACACACACAAGCACACACACACATGCGCGCGCGCGCACACACACACACAACGGGCGCCCCCGCTCCATTTTCGGATGATTTTTTTTATTTTTTTCAAAAATACTGCCATGTATTTTCGTAATTATATCCCTCTAATATGCCATTCTAGTTTCGTCAGAAACAAACACTCATATGTCCTCCAACTAGAGCATATCGATTACATCAATTTTAAGACCGTTAAAATTACATGTTCTATATGAAGGACATACGAGTTTCTGTTTCTGACGAAATTGGAATGATATATTATACGGATATAGTGATGAAAATATAGGACGATATTTTCAAAAACAAAAGCCGGAGAATAGGACGAAAGCAGCTGGTCAGGACAACCTCATTTTTCCCTGTATATATGCCCTTTGGTAATTCTTTTTTACCGCGTGTGAAATCTGCAGGCGAACCCTATTCGCCTTGGTTGATGCACGTTGTCAAGTTGTGCTTCTCTACCTGCTCGCAGTGGCCGGGGAAGATAACGATGTATTCATTTCTTGTATCTGCGCCGGTTCAGTTCTTGCATTTCTACAGTGTTTGAGTTACTGCAAAATATAAATCGCACATGGTTTTCATATAGCTGTCCAAAATTTCCTGTTCTCACAGTTTTGATACACTCATGCCAGTTTCATAAAAATCTCTCTGTTTTACTAAATGAGAGAAAAAAACCAGTGTAACCATTTTATTTTCAGTAAAATTACTGAACCATTTATTCAAATTGGTTTTCACAAATACTTCCAACTTCCAACTTCAGCCATGGAATCGAAATCGTTTTTGGATACAAAGCTGGGGCCTAGTTAATGATTTTGGATGGGGATTGGAGCAGTTAATTTCATGGATTATGCTCCAACGAAGCAATGTGGGAGTTTCTTGTGACAAAATAATTTGCCATGCTGTACTAAATAAAGTTCTCATGGAAGTGGTCCGCCCCCCTACAAGTAGGGGCTTTGGATGGATAGGAACAAGATACAGTGCATGTGATCCTCTTGCTCTAAGATATGATGGAGATTTCTTGTGACAAATAATCGATAAACGTCGACCTCTCGCCTCACAGGTCCCCCACAGCCACAGCTTCTCTTTCTCCCCCTCTCCTTTCCTTCCTCACCTTTCACGGTGTGATTCTTCTTGTCTCAGAGACCATAATTGCAAACCTTCCTTTTGTTCCCTTCAGCCCCATGCCAATGTCACCTGCTCTTCCTTTCCTCCGTCCTGCCTTTTAGGATCTCAAAACCCCTACTCATCTGCCCTTCTCTTTTGTCAAACAAGACATTATTGATCACCTGTTCCGAACTTCAAGGTGATCTTGAGTTTAAAATCGATCCCCGTGCATCAAAAAACATACAAAGAAGCAGTGATAATTGGTGAGTTGCATTTTGAGGATGTGCAGTTTCTGTTGTATTCAAAATTGTATTTAGACTTTAATTGGAAAGTCTATGTAATTACAATTGGAAATAATTTGGTTTCAATTGGGAAACCAAATGTTTTGGAGGGGAAGTTGGGAATTCCCAAATTTGAAATATGGAAAGTTTGGGTGGAAGTTTAGTACCACATCGTGGAGAACTAAACTTTTGGTGGACTTATATATGAGCTCACACCCCAAGCTCTTGTAGCAATAGTAGAGAGGAGGAATGGAGGACTACACACGCGCGCGTGCGCGCTCTGCTCCGCTCCGTCTCGGGCTCGGGCTCGGGCTCGGGAGAGTCAATTCGGATCTCGATACTTTTGCTGCGGTTTTCATTTGGTAAGTCGATTAAATTAATCACACGATTAATTTGGTAAGTCGACTTAAATGGAAATTCAACTCGCCATTATGGGCGCGATTTTTTGGGATCCGAAAGGCTGCATTTTGGGACGCGTTTTCGGAAACCAAAGGTAACCGCACTAGGGCACGCGAGCCCCTCTATATATATCCCTCACTCGACGCGGTTTTTCTTCACTCGCAAGAAAAACCTCTCTCACGCCGTCTCTCTTTGGTTCTTCCTCTCGCGGACGAACGTCTTCCTCTTCTCCTCTCTCGGCTGCAGTTCTCTGAGGTACAATCGAGGACGATCCCGTTGGTGTGCGCCGACGACGATCGTGAACCGTCGTATCCTGGGAGCAGATCGCCAGTACCCTACGCACCGGTATTGTGGGGGCGATATCTTCTCTAAAGACAGTCCATTTCATGAACGCTTCGGTGACTTCTAAACTGATCTCCATTTTATTTTGGTTGCTGCAATATGTTTATTGCTTTACCCTTTCTAGATCATGCCCGTGTTTATGTTTCTGTTCTTTTAATCGGTTCTTGTTTGCATTGTATAATCGGATAATGATTGGGAAACATACGTTTAACGTAATCTTATTCGGTATTGTTTCTCTGTTAATTCATTTGGATCCGATGTTGTACTGTTTAATATATGCAATGGCAATCCTGTTTTCAACAATCTTAGAGAAGATATCCCGAACCGATTATAAAATGTCGGAAACAATGTTTAAATCGAGGTTAGATATGACGGGTATGCCTGAAAAATTCGGTGGACAGAATTTTAAGCGTTGGCAACAACGCATGAAGATCTAGTTAACCACCATAGGGTTAATCTCGATGCTTGAAACCGATTGTCCTACTGTGGAGGCGGAAAACCCCTCACCCGATAGCCATAAGGCGCAATCTGCGTGGAAGGAACGCGACCGTATATGTCATGGTTGCATCTTGTTGGCTCTGTCCAACACGTTGTTTGACGTATATTGTTCATCCACGCAGACTGCGAATGGGCTATGGGAAGACTTGGACCGGAA
Source organism: Ottelia alismoides (assembly GCA_037367405.1). Taxonomy (NCBI): domain Eukaryota; kingdom Viridiplantae; phylum Streptophyta; class Magnoliopsida; order Alismatales; family Hydrocharitaceae; genus Ottelia; species Ottelia alismoides. The sequence continues at coordinate 39,937 of JAZKJV010005611.1, read as the reverse complement.
GTATAACACCGAAGATCTCGGTATTGAGAAATACTCCTTAGCCAAATTTTTGAAGTTTTCCATGTCCGAAGGGAAGTTTGTTTCTGAACAGGCACACGAGTTTTTACTCATGCTCCATGGTTTAGAGGATGCCGAAATGAAACTTCCAGAGAGGTTTCAGGTCATGTGCATCATAGAGAAATTCTCTAAGTCGTGGGAAGACTTCGGTATGACTCTGAAACACAGAAAGGGGAAAATTTCTATGGATGACTTGATGGTGGCAATTACCATAGAGGAGGAACACAGGAAACAAAAACCTGTGCTTCCTGTTGATATTCAGGCTAAGGTTAATCTTATGACCTCGAAGGGCAAGGATAAGAAGGGTCCTAATAACAATAAAATGAAACCAGAGGGCAAGATCCAGAAAAAGGCAAAGAATAAAACCTGCTGGCACTGTAATCAGGTTGGTCATTGGAAGAAGGACTGTCCGTCTTTGAAGGCTCAACCTAAGGCTACAGATGGGAGTCCACAAGTGAACATGATCACTATGGGACTCGGGGCTAGCGAGGGGTATGTCTCTGTAAAACCTGAACTATACAATATCCATGATCCAAATGAGTGGCTCGTGGATACGGGAGCCAATGTAAACATATATTCTGATAGAACGTTGTTTTCTTCATATCAGACCTGCAGCGGTGGGACTGTGAAGATGGGGAACGATGCTGCAGCCAGGGTACTGGATCGGGACAAGTCAACTTGAGGTTCTCCTCTGGACGTGTCTGGACGTTGCACAGGGTGCTGCATGTTCCTGACATCAAGAAGAATGTGTTATCTGGCTCTATCTTAGTTAAAAATGGTTTTGAATTAAACTTTAAATGTAATAAAGTTGTTATTCTGAGACATGGTGTCTTTTATGGTAAAGGCTATTTGGCTGATTTTGACTTGTTATTTAGAATTAGATGTGATTCAGTAAACATTAATAAAGTGAATGTTTTGAATGCTGAATGTTCTAGTTCTGTGTCTAATGTTGTGAATAATCTAGAATCTTGTGATCTGTGGCATGGTAGATTGGGACATGTAAACCTAAATTCAATTAAAAGAATGGTGAATTTAGAGTTGATCCCTAAACACACATTTGATAAAACTCAAAAATGTGAAATCTGTGTGCAAGCTAAGACACCTAGGAAGTATTTTCAGTCTGTCTCTAGAGATAGTGAGATCTTGGATCTATTGCACACGGATATCTGTGAGTTTAATGGTGTGTTGACCCGAGACAATAAGAAATACTTTATCACCTTTATAGATGATGGCAGTAGATACTGCTATGTATATCTAATGAAAACCAAGGATGAAGCCTTAGAGAAATTTCTTATCTTTAAGAATGAGGCTGAGACACAAACAGGAAAAGTGCTTAAACGCCTTAGGTCAGATAGAGGAGGTGAATATACCTCTAACTTATTTGATGAACAATGCAAATCTTTTGGCATACTTCATAAAGTTACGGCTCCATATTCACCGCAATCAAATGGGATAGCAGAACGGAAAAATAGAACCTTAACTGACATGATCAATGCTCTCATACAGAGTTCTAGACTTCCAACCTATATGTGGGGAGAAGCCTTGAATACGGCTTGCCATATTCTGAATAGGGTGCCTCCAAGACATATGGAAAAGTGTCCCTTTGAACTTTGGAGAAATAGGAAACCGAGTTTAAGATATCTCAAAGTGTGGGGCTGTCTTGCTAAGGTTTTAGTCCCAGAACACAAGAGAAAGAAACTTGGTCCTAAAACTGTTGATGCGGTCTTCTTAGGTTACTTGAAAAACAACTATGCATATAAGTTCTTGGTAATTCGGTCCAAGATACCTGGCATAGATGTCAACACTATTGTTGAACTCCGTGATGCTACCTTCTTTGAGGATGTCTTTCTGTTGAAGACTGGGATTCCTCAGAATCTGATCATTGAGGGCGCCTCCACATCAGGATCTATTCTAGATCAAGTGGAAAGGATATCGAATGTGGGTGTTGAGACTCAACCTGAACCCAATGATCTTTCTGAAGAGATTGAGCCAAGGAGGAGTAAAAGACCTCGGATAGCCAAGGATCTGGGTAGCGACTTCGTTGTATACCAGATCGAGGATGATCCACCAAGTTACAAGGAAGCCATGGCTTCATCTGAAGCAAAACAATGGAAGGAAGCCATCAAATCTGAGATGGATTCCATTATGGCTAATGGGACTTGAGAGTTGGTTGATTTACCCAAAGGATGCTTTACCATTGGGTGCAAGTGGGTATTTAAGAGAAAGCTTAGACCTGACGGATCAATTGAAAAGTATAAAGCCAGATTAGTTGCCAAGGGCTTTAGGCAAAAGGAAGGTATCAATTATTTTGATACCTATTCCCCTGTGACTAGGATGACCACAATCCGGATGCTCATAGCATTGGCATCTGTATATGATCTCTCTATCCACCAAATGGATGTGAAGACTGCCTTCTTGCATGGCGATCTTGAGGAAGAGATGTATATGGAACAACCTGATGGGCTTGTGACTCCTGGGAATGAGGGAAAGGTTTGCAAGCTTGTCAAATCCCTTTACGGATTGAAACAAGCACCAAAGCAGTGGCATGAAAAATTTGACAAGACTATTTTGTCATGTGGCTTTAAGGTTCATGAATCCGACAAGTGTGTCTATTCCAAAGTGAAAGGTGATGAGTGTATTGTCTTGTGCCTATATGTTGATGACATATTGTTGTTTGGATCACATATGAGGATTATTAATGAGACTAAGGCATTCTTGAGTAGCAAGTTTGAGATGAAGGACATGGGTGTTGCTGATGTGATCTTGGGTCTCAAACTGACAATGTCAGTTGATGGGATTGTAATTTCTCAATCTCACTATGTTGAGAAGGTACTTGAGAAATTTCGATATCAAGATTGCAAAGCTATAAGCACTCCTTTTGATTCATCCAAAACGCTATTTAAGAATAAAAGTGGAGTACCTATAGCCTAGCTAAGGTATTCACAAGTGATAGGAAGTTTAATGTATCTTGCAAATTGCGCGAGACCTGATATTTCATTCTCGGTTGCAAAGCTGAGTAGATACACTAGCTGTCCTGACCGTACTCACTGCGAGGCTCTGGATCGAGTACTGAAGTACTTGAAGGGAACTATTTCTCTTAGTTTGCATTATGGTAGACATCCTTCTGTACTAGAAGGATACAATGATGCAAGCTGGATAGGGAAAATAGAGGAGTCTGGGAGTAATGGTGTTACAGGGTATGTATTTACCCTTGAAGGAGGTGCAGTCTCCTGGAGGTCTGTGAAGCAGACCATTCTTGCTCGATCCACTTTTGAGGTCGAGCTGTGTGCTTTGGACATCACTGGAATTGAGGCTGAATGGCTAAGGGAACTTCTGTCTGAAATTCCCATGGTAGGTTAGCCTATTCCTGCGATCTCGGTACATTGTGATAATATGACCACAATTGCCAAGATCAAGAGTTCAAAGTTCAATCAGAAAACAAGGAGACACATACAAATCAGACTTAAGACGTTAAGGGATTTGGTGTCTCGAGGAGTGTTGGCTGTGGATTTTGTTGGATCGAAAGACAACACGGCAGATCCGTTGACTAAGGGACTTGATAGATCTTTAGTCCTAAAGTCTAGGCTTGGGATGGGACTGAGATCCATTGGGAGTTCCTCTACAGTAGCAACCCAACCTATCTGAGTGGAGATCCCAGCAAGTAGGTTCAATGTGGTAATAACAAGCTGTTTGAAGAACTGGTTGGCACTCTAATTTTAATGCATAAGCATGAATGTCTTATCCCTGGAAGCCTGAGTGCCATTTAAGCTGCAAGTTTAGGAAGAGCGTAGGTTCTGAATGGGTTCAAGCCTTTGGGCAGGATGTTAGCAGTGCATCCTTGGAGAACGTCACCTATGTGAGTGTTACTGTGGGCCGCAGTTAAAGGAAGATGGTCTTTCCTGAACACACTCATGAAACAGGATAAGGGTGCATGGCCTTTAAGAGCACCAACCCTGAAGATTGTACCAAGAACAACGCTTTGTTGTTTCTATCGTATACTTTAACACTAAGGTCTGAAGTTCAAGACGTAGTTTACTTCGTTCCTATTAAAGTGAAAGTAGTAAACTCAGGTAGAGGTTCAAACCAGAAGGTACCTTTACCGAAAGCAAAGTGTGGGCGGCCGAAAGAAGTCTTTAAATCCTTTTGAATCTCTTTTTCAAATTGGTGAATTCGTGGGGGATTGTTGTATTCAAAATTGTATTTAGACTTTAATTGGAAAGTTTATGTAATTACAATTGGAAATAATTTGGTTTCAATTGGGAAACCAAATGTTTTGGAGGGAAAGTCGGGAATTCCCAAATTTGAAATATGGAAAGTTTGGGTGTAAGTTTAGTACCACATCATGGAGAACTAAACTTTTGGTGGACTTATATATGAGCTCACACCCCAAGCTCTTGTAGCAATAGTAGAGAGGAGGAATGGAGGACCACACGCGCGCGCGCTCCGCTCCGTCTCCGTCTTCGGCTCGGGCTCGGGAGGGTCAATTCGGATCTCGGATCTCGATACTTTTGCTGCGGTTTTCATTTGGTAAGTCGATTAAATTAATCACACGATTAATTTGGTAAGTTGACTTAAATGGGAATTCAACTCGCCATTATGGGCGTGATTTTTGGGATCTGAAAGGCTGCGTTTTGGGACGCATTTTCGGAAATCAAAGGTAACCACACTAGAGCACGCGATCCCCTCTATATATATCCCTCACTCGACGCGTTTTTTCTTCACTCGCAAGAAAAACCTCTCTCACGCCGTCTCTCTTTGGTTCTTCCTCTCGCGGACGAACGTCTTCCTCTTCTCCTCTCTCGACTGCAGTTCTCTGAGGTACAATCGAGGACGATCCCGTTGGTGTGCGCCGACGACGATCGTGAACCGTCGTATCCTGGGAGCAGATCGCCAGTACCCTACGCACCGGTATTGTGGGGGCGATATCTTCTCTAAGGACAGTCCATTTCATGGACGCTTCGGTGACTTCTAAACTGATCTCCATTTTATTTTGGTTGCCGCAATATGTTTATTGCTTTACCCTTTCTGGATCATGCCCGTGTTTATGTTTCTGTTCTTTTAATCGGTTCTTGTTTGCATTGTTAATCAGATAATGATTGGGAAACATACGTTTAACGTAATCTTATTCGGTATTGTTTCTCTGTTAATTCATTTGGATCCGATGTTGTACTGTTTAATATATGCAATGGCAATCCTGTTTTCAACAGTTTCTTGGTACGTAATTAAGAAGGTATTTGGAATTTAGAAAAACTATGCAGACTGCACAACATGCACGCCCATTCTTACTTGTCTGTCACATTACCAACCAGTTTGAACTTTGAAAGAAGATGTTAATTTTTGCCACATCTAATTTCATGTCACATTGGTTGAAATTGAACTTAAGATAACGAATAATTTGAGAATTCGTTGCATATCTTCCGTTGTTAATGATATAATAACAAATATTATTCGTTGTCAAATTATTTTTTACTTATAATTAGCAATCAATGTCATATTCATTGTTAAAGGTTTGTATACCGACAGAATTTTCCATTGACTTATTTGTTACAATTTAACAACGATTATTCATTGAGTTTTTTCTTCTGATCATCGTATTCCACGTAATGAATTACATATCATCAATTATTCATAGAGTTTTTCTTCTGATCATTGTTAAATTTAGCAATGACTAAGTCAACGGAATATAGCAACGACTACATTATTTGTTACGAATATAAAAAGGAAGCGACAAATAATATTCGTTGTTATATAATAATTAAAAAATATAGCAACAATATTAAATTATTCATCGATTTAGGATAATTTTCTTGAGTGTGGAAATTTTTGACGTCTTTCATATCAAGTCTTCACGCACATGTTTTGATTTTGCATCTTTCCTTTTTAACCATCCATTTAACATATTCAAAGTTTCATATCTCTATTCATATTTAAACATTTTTCCATATATATTCGTATAATTTTCTACATTATTTGTAGTTTTATATCTCTATTCACAATTTTCATATTCTTTTTTTGATCATCTTCACATTACATATTTTCCTTTCATATAAAGTATCTCTTCTTATTGATGGGAGCATTTGTTCTCTCATATGATAAATGAAAAATATTTCTTATTTTGTAAATTATTTTTCTGTGATTTTTAATTATTTTGAATATATATAGTATATATAATATAATGTATTATATACATGTATACTATACCTATATATTATGTACAATTATTTTTATTTTATTATTTTTACAAAAATATGTTTTATTTTATATTTCATTTATTTACAAAATAATTTGTGGAATATAAAATTATTTTTATTTGATTTTTATAATTTGAATAAAGATGTTAAATAAATAAGTGATGCATACATTGTGCACCTATGTGGCTTTTGTACAATGGATTATGGATTTATTTTTTGTTTTTGTTTTGTGTTTTCTGGTTTTTTTTATTATTCACTTTTTTAAATCATTAACTATGTTATATTGAATATTATTTTACTTTCTAAATCCTGATTTCTGTCCACGACGGATTGTTGACCATGGTCAACCCCACCTTCTAGCTGACCCGACCCGATCCACCTTCGTCGGCCCCATTCTATCCCCATTTCCCTGAACGGGTAAGACCTCCTCTTGCCTCGATTCCTATGCTGATTACACTCCTATGATCCATGATCCTCGCAGATCCTTAGGCACAATCGGATCGTGCTACGGTTTCGTTGAATCCTTCGATCTTTCTGGACCGTAGCCTTCCCCTATAAATAATCTCCTCCTCCCTCCACGCTTAGTAGTTCATTCCTCAACAACTTCTTGCTCCCTAGCTACCTCCGGCTGAGTGACAGGAGTTTGAAATGCCCTTTGGAGCCTTGTTTGGTGGTCCGTTGAGAGAAGTTCAGCTCGTGGCCAGAGCTATTCGCTGTGTCAATCCTCCCGACCTTTCATAGATTGGTAGAGGCTATAACCTCACCGACCGCCTTGCTTGAAGTTTCTGAGCTCTTCAGAACCTCCATGGATCCCCTTTTCTCTTCAGTTTCCTCTTTCCCCTTCGATTCAGTCCATTCCATTCCACTGCAACTCCGCCTGCTCCGACCACCGGGTCTGGAGCTCCGTTACACAATCCTCCTCACACCGATTGGCATGCCGACCCACCCACCATCTTCTGACGCTTCCTAACCATCCTTAGACCAGCTCATCGGAGCTAGATTAGGGAGAAACCTCCTTCCTCCATTTCCACTGGAGGTCGCCACATCATCGACCATCACTTCACTTGCTTCTTTCACAAAATTGCCTCGGTCGGAGCTTTATCTCCGAGCCCGGAGTTTCCTTGCAGGTTCAGACGCTTGCGAGAGCATCATTTGGACCTTTGACAGACCCAACGAAATTGCTCCAAGCGGAACCCCATCGTGCCAACCATGACCATCATTCCATCCATCATAGCTTCCATTCGACACGGAGCACTTCCACGACTTTGTTGGACACTTCAGCGTCTTCATCAAGCATTGGATCTCCCTCCATTCTCAATTGAAGCACTTCTGACCTCAGTTCATCTAGCACCCTCTATTGCCATCCGATATGGAGTAGGAGTCCCATATATGATCAGGACCGTACAAGCATGCCAAAATTCTAATATCATGATCAACTTCTGGGGCGAATCTGACACGTACAATCCAGCTTTATCAGAGCCATTAAATCCTTTTCGCAGACGTCACCAGAGCCGTACGTCATAGAGCCTCTACGTGGGCGCCACATGTCTGTAAGGGTAAACTTCATTTTCTACCCTTATTTTATGCTATTTGCGTTCAGTCCAATAATTGTAATAAATAATTAAGAGATTTTGCAATTTGGACCACCTAGTTTATTTATTTGCACTTTAGTGTTGTCGAGTTTAATTTGTTATCTTCTCAGCCATAGAACTTAACTTATTTACGAAAAGGTCCATGTGAATTGTTTTTGACTATTTATCTTTTATTTAATACAATAAACATTAAATCAACTCTAAAAGTTCTCTAAAAATTACCTATAGATTTTGCTAACATGTATTCTTTGTGGTAATTTTTGGGTGTTGATGTGCATGCATTTTATTTTATTAAAAATATCGAGAAGAAAAATTAAAATTCCATAAAAAATTAGGATCGATGTCTTTTATCACACTTTATATCAATTTTATTGAAAAATACTTTAGAAAAACCATAAAACATGCAAAATACTCAAAAACTTATAAAAGTTTTATAAAATTGTAGAAAAATCCAAAAATAGTGATTTCAGTCTCTTTTTCTAGATATATACCTAAATTTTACAATAAAAATCCCATCTAGGAGTTTTGGGCAATTTAATAATTTTTATTTGCAATTTTTTCCTGATGTGCACTGTTTGGTGTGTTTATCACTGTTTGATTTTTAGAAAGTCACAAAAACATTTGAAAAATCTATAAAAATTACCAAAAATAATAGAAAACCTATAAAAAAAATATACTTATTAAATTTTTCGAAGTGTTTTTGACCTATTAGAATTGGACCTATTAAAAAATACAAAAAGAGTATATGTGTGTGTTGTTATCATTTGTACTTATCGTTCTCTTTTTGAAAATAAAAAAGTGCAAAACTAAAAACCACTAAAAAAATAAAAACTCTTTTGAAATCACACTACTTTATCATTAATTGTGCTCCTTGTGTTCAATCCTGGTCGTTATACCAGGTAATAAAAGTAGCGAAATTCCTCACATTTGATCGTTTCATCTCTTAGTGGTTTGATTTTATCGATTGATCGTTGGATTGATTTGGGACACAACAACACTTTAATTTCTTACTTAACCCAAGTCGATTCGTCGTTCATCAATGATCGGCAACGTACTGCCGGAGCACCACCTGCTTGTTCAACTTGTCCTTGGACCAAATCGAGGCCCTATCTGTTCATCCTTAGGTAATTCCTTAGCCCTATTTTCATTCCCATACTTTAATTTTATCTTTGATTGTAAGAATTATGGTAATTTAAGAAACCCCCAATTGACCTAGAGCTTGATCTCAAGGCCAAATCATCCGTGATCTGACTGTTATCTCACCCGCTTTTCATCTCATTGATGAATCCACGATTCATTGCCATTATTCTTTCATTTTGGCTAAAATCCTTAGTAAAATACATGTAAATATTCATTAATTCCAAAAATTAACATTCTAAATATATTTTCTAATATTATATATTTAACACTTTTTATCTAAAATAAAATAATAATGAGAAAAAGAAAAAGAAAAGAAAAGAAGTAGATATGTAATACATACAGACCGATCCTAACCCCGAGACCAGATCGATATTGATTTGGTTGATAAAATATTAAGTAGGAGGAGATAAGGATCCTAATTTATAAAAATGTTAGAAAATCAAGATTACAAATGTACATTTACACATTTTCACCTTGTACGTATGGTTATCTATTTTATTTAATATTCAGAAAATCTAAAATTAAAATATTTTCTACACGAAATTATTGATAATAATATATATAAATTTAATAAAATATCAGAAAAAATATTTAATGTATAGATAATTAATTATAATGAACCGAAAAAGCCGTAAATGGCAACTTCTAAGGTTCATAATTATTTATAGAAAACTCCTAATTAACCAAAATCACTTTCAAATTTCATTTTATAACTAATAATATTTATTAAAAATACTAAAAAATATTAGAATAAAACTTATGAGTTTTGGTGTTTGGACAATTTATATATATATATGTACTATATATAATGTTTCTTCCATTTCTATTTAATTATTCTGAATCCCATTTAAATTAATACTTATTTTAATGTGTTTATAAAAATCACTAAAAAATATAAAAAATATAACTTAAAATAAATTCCCATAAATCCCAAAGTCACGAAGCCATGATCCTAGCTTTCGGACCTCATAACTCGGCCATGTGAACTCCAAATTAGACATACATACTTTTAAAGTGCATTTTTGCTTTATAGAATATCTATAAAGTTTATTGTATTTACATATATTTATAGGTGTTTTTGCTAAAATATAAATCTAAAATAAAATAATAAAGAATTAGAATCGTAGATTCATCATCCTCCTATACTTTACCTTTGCCAGTCCCTTAGCAAATACTTATTTGAAAAATAAGTGAAAATAAGAAAAGGAAAGGAACCAAAGTTGACTATTAAACTTATCTTCATTAAATTGGAGTATGGAGCTCATTCAGACCTTTGGATAATTATTTTGGCGGAACTTTATTAGGAAATAGGTTTAAGACTCAACAACCTCCAAGTTCCACAAATCTATGGTCAGGTCTCCTTAATAACCAGGTCAGAACAAGTCTACATACGCAAACTCTAATGACTATGAATCTATCCTTGTATTATGTAAGTGATATGTAGCTCCCCACCTCAAAAATGGCAAAGAAACAACCTCCCTCAACAAGATAACTCTAATCCCCCAGTCTAACAACTCTTTCCTTGAGGAACATGATATTCCCTTCTAAGTTCAAGTACAACCAACCCAAGAAGAGGGAAAATAAGAGAATGGACCGTGACTAGTGTAGTCACGTATCCCTTAGAGTTTAACCAGTGTAGCTAAGTCTCCAGTCGCAAGTTTTCATGAGATGGGATGGTGGAATACATAAGCTTTGATTATTTACTACCTACACTCCTACATGCATTTTATTTTCAATCAGACATGTCCCCTTTTTTTGGAGTTTTCATAATTTTGTATTTTTTGATGTGCAAATGTCCAAGTATCTACATGGTGCATCATATAAATAAGGAGTTTTTCTTCTTGAGACAGTAGACTGCCCCTCTTTTGAAACATTATTGCAACCCACATCTTCCTGTCTTTAGACCTCAATGCTACTAGACCAGGTTGATGCGCGCATTCCTACTTAGACGAGGACGAGAGGTTTCGGCTAGCTGTACTACCCTCGTATGCTACTTCAGGCCATGAGATTCTACCCCCCACCATCTCATCCGTGTTGAGCTACGTGTAAGGTGCGTTTCCAAGTCAAACGATTGTCTCTAAGAGTCATGAGTGCGTTATTAAGTGTTCTACTTATGCTCATCAAGATGACATGTGAACATAGCCAAGTGGACAACAATTAAGTCACTAAGGACATGAAAAGTCTTAACCCCAAATCCTATAAGGTTCCACTGAAATTAAGTGGATTGAGGTCCTAACCATGCTCCATTCTTCAATTTGATTCCATACTAGTTTAAATGTCAACTGTGATTCTGAATAATGCACATGCAAGTATATACACAACTCTTTTTATGGAAAAGTTTTCAATAACATGCAAAATTTTTATGGAAATTTTGATTTTTCAAATTTTAAGTATTTTAGAAAATAAGGAAATATTTTTACAAAGACATGTTCAAATTTACACGTGTATATATTACAGGTTTTATGTACAAAAAAATTTCATGGTATTTATATACAAAGGGTTTAGGGCTCGATTTGGATTTTTAATGTACACATATATACAAGTAGTTTTTATACCCCTTATTTGTTCCTTTGTGTGGAAAAATAGTTTTGCAAAATAGCTTACAAATCTAATTTTACAAACTATTCTTTTGCAAACTTTTATTTTCACATAATTAAATTTTTTTTACTATATACATAATTTTGATACAGAAAATAATTTACAAATATTTTGAGAACAAAACATTTTTACGAATATTTTTACAAAATTTGTACAAAAATAATTTTTGCAAAGATTTTTATTCATGTTTTATAAATAGTAGCCAAGTTATTAACACAGAATCGAGTTATGGCTAAAGTATATATACAATATATATGCCACCCTCTATATTTAGCTCGAACGATATCCTCAAAGTGATCAAAGAGCGATGAAAGAAGACATAACTTGTGTTGAGTATGGAGAAGTGAAAAGAACACTATACTACAATGACGAAAGAAGGAATATAATAAATAGAAGTCGGTGATCCCCTTATAATTAGGATCAAATAATCCTAAGTATAGAAAACTGTATAAAAGGGGAAAATTGAAGAATAGGATGTACAAATATTACCTCCCCTATACTTAGGGTAAAATATCCCTAAGTATAGACAACAAAAATAGAGGTAATAGAGTCACGTGAGCAATCATATACTCTACACTCCCCTATACTCAGGGTAAAGTACACCCTAAGTATAGCATTTTCATACGATGAGAAGCATTTTCATACGATGAGAATGGGGTGTTGAACAGAAAGAATGAATGGTATAAACATAATGGATCTATACAGCTGTGGAGTAGAAGTGAAAATCAGGTATGAGATGCAAATGGTGTGAGTCAAAGATTACATCTCATACAAAATGAATAGGGCCGATGTCAACGATCAACGGATCATGATCAAGATATGGCTTTAAGCGCTAACCGTTGACTCGAAAGGTGGAATCAGAGGACAATTCAGATATATCATTGCTACCATTGTTCTGTACCTTTCTGACCATGTATGGTCCCTTCCATTTACTCTGTAATTTCCCTAGAAATAATCTTAACCTAGCATCAAATGGCCATACTCGTTGGTTCGGCTCAAATTATTTATGGTTAATGTGAGAATCATGCCATATCTTCATTCTATCCATATTCTGTAGGCTACTTGAGAAGACTGCGACATTCAACTCCTCCAGAGCTGCCAATTCTGCTCTCCTTTGATCTCGTACACTCTTGAGATCCAATAGTAGCTCAGTAACTGCTCAAAATGACTTGTGCTTGATCTCAACTTGTAAATGGCATGGCTTGCCAAAAATGAGTCTAAAGGGAGATGTGCCCAAGTGTGTCTTGAAAGAAGTTTGATAGGCCCACAAGAATGAATCCAAAAGCGGTGACCAATCCTTTCGGTCTAGGTGGACAACCTTCTATAAAATAGTCTTGATCTCCCTATTTAAAACCTCAACAAGATCATTCCGTGGATGATATGGAGTGGCAACTCTATAGTCAATGTTGAACTCGTTAGCAAGGGCCCTTACCTTGTCGTTGATAAAATGAGTTCCTCCGTCAGAAATCAAGACTCTGGGTACCCTGAACCATGAAATGATATTCTTCCTTAAAAATTTACAAATAGTCTTTGCATCAGCAGCTCGAGCGGGGATGGCCTCAACCCAACGACTAACATAATCTATAGCAAGCAGAATGTACTCAAATCCCTGACTCTTAGGGAATGGACCCATGAAATTGATGCCCCATGCGTCAAAAACCTCATATAAGTGAATGTGTTGCATCAACATCATATCTCTCTATTCACAAATGCCTATCCTCTGATACTCAGTGCATCTCTTCAGAAATTCGTCTGAATCCTTGAAGAGGGTAGGACACCAAAGGCTAGAATAGAGAACTGTCTGTGTTGTCCATCTCCCAGAGTGATGTCCTCCTGCCTTAAGCTTATGGACATTGATAAGGATGCTATGGGGCTCCTCCCGAGGCATACACTGACGCCGGACACTATTCCCCTCTTCATGGTAAAGGGTGGGATCCTCCTAATAGTACGACTTGGCTTTCATGATTAAGGTCTCAAGTCACTGCCTAGGTCAATCTTGTGGAACTTTCTTGACAATAAGACAGTTCACAATGTCAACATACCATGGAAGGGAGGTGATAACAATAATTACCTCATCTGGAAAAGTCTCTGTGAGAGGTGTGGTCTGTTCTGAATCCTCTAGATGCTCTAATAGGGAGAGATGATCCGCCACCACATTTTTAACTCCAGATTTATCCTTAATCTAAACTTCCGGAGTAGAAGGATCCATCTGATCAATCTGGTTTTGGCATCCTTCTTTGCCATGAGGTATCGGATGGAGGTGTGATATGTGTAAATCATCACTCCATATCCAATAATGTAAGATCGAAACTTATCCAAAGCAAAAACTACGACTGGCATTTCCTTCTCAGTTACAGTATAGTTTCGTTGAGCAGCATCCAATGTCTGGATAACATAGTGAATGGCAAAAGGCAATCCATCCCTCATCTGTCCAAGCACAACTCCTACGGCAAAATTAGAAGTATCTGTCATGATGTCAAATGGGAGAGACTAACTACGTGGCTGAAGGACAGGAGCCTGCACAACCAATCCCTCGAGAGTCTCAAATGATGAAAGACACTTATCATCTATAAGACACTCAGTGTCTTTTGTCAACAAATCAGTAAGCAGTCGGGCTATTCGGTTGAAATCCTGTATGAACCGTCGGTAGAAACCAACATGCCCCAGAAAAAATCGTAACTATCTCAAATGGAATGCTGGATTAAGTTTCTTGATGATATCCACCTTGGTCGGATAAACCTCTGTGCGCTTATTGGAGATAATGTGACCAAAGATCGTCCCCTAAGTCATCATGAAATAACTCTTCTCCCAAGATAAAACAAGGTTGACCTCAATGCAGCACTAAAGTACTTGGTCTAGGCAAGAAAGTCAAGCATCGAATCCATCGTCGTAGATCGAAAAATCATCCATGAAGACCTCTAAATAGTCACCCACCATGTTCGAGAAGATGGAAAGCATGCACCTTTTGATTGTAGATGGGGCATTACATAAATCAAAGGGAATCTGTCTAAAAGCATACATTCCGAACAAACAGGTGAACGCCATTTTTTCCCGATCTTCAGGCGCTATGGCCACCTGTTTGTACCTGAGTACCCGTCAAGAAAACAATAGTGACTCTTCCCAACTAGCCTTTCGATGATCTTATCAATAAATGGTAGCGGGAAATGATCCTTCTTGGTAGCCTAATTCAATCGTCTATAGTCCACACAGACCCTTCAAGAAGTGGGTACTCGGGTAGCTATCTCCTCTCCAGACCTGCTCACAACTGTGGTGATACCCGTCTTCTTGGGTACCACATGCAACGGGCTAAGCCATTTGGAGTCGGAGACGGGGTAGATAAAATCGATGCTCCACCAGTTAGATATTTCCTTCATGACTACATTTTAAAGATTCGGGTTCAGCCTCTACTGGAACTCACACGATGGTTTGGCGTCATCTTCAAGATAGATGTGGTGGTATTATAGGGCCGGACTTATCCCCTAGAGATCAGATACACTCCATCTGATTGCCTTGTGGTTTCTTTCGAGAACCTCCATCAAATGACATTCTTGGTATTCAATCACATCTGTTGAGATAATGACCGGGAACAATTCTGGCTCACCTGCAAGAAATCTATACTTCATGCTCGACGGTAAGGTCTTCAACTCAAGACAAGTGGGATATGGCAGATCTGTCTCTAAAAAGTTTGCATGAAAGCTACCAGATCTACATGTGAGAACTCTCACTGAATATGTAAATATGACGAAGACGACCCTGCTGGTGTATCTATCAACTATACTGGCTCTATCTCTTCCCTAGTTGTCGGCTATGTGGACATAGACATGGTAAATAATCATCAAAGTCTTGATAATCGAAGTCGGCATCTGCATCCGAGGGATCTGAATCATATGAAACATATTCTGCTTCGCTACCCAAATCTCAATTGTCAGCCTTTGAAGTGTCCCATGCCATGAGTGTTCTCTCCGAACTCTTATTTGTTGTACTATGTAACTCTACAATATCTGAATATGTGATAAGAGATCGTGATGCCAGGTCTATCCAAACTGCTTCATCATTTATAATCACAAAATCACACTCTTGGTGTATGTCTAGCTCTGCCTCTGTCATCTGCTCTGATTTGGTATTATACTCTGAGCAAGCTGAGTCTCTGGCTCTAGTACACTCAATCATCTCTATTTGTACACTCTTTCCATCAACGCAAAAGTATACCTTACCGATCAGATACTGCCTTGGCTGTGGCAAGAAAAATCGTTCTAGGATGATAGGGGTATCGATCACAGACTCAAGGATCTCCATGTCCAATACAATGAAGTCCACGAGGAATTTAAGGCCTTGAATTGTGATGACAACATCTTTTAATAACCCTTCGACCTCTTAATAGATCTATCAGCAAACTAAAGGACTGTCCTACTCTGTTTAAGAGGGCCAAACTTGAAATGGTCAAGTAAGGTATCCAGGAGGAGGTTAATCAAGGAACCACTATCTAATAGAGTCCGATCAAACCACTGCTCAAGAATGTGGCATGTGACATAAGGAGCTCCTGCATCGGGTCTCTTGGATGGCAATCGATTCTAGATGGCAAAGCATGTGGCATGGGTGAGCACATGGAATTCTGAATTATGATTCCTCTTCTTCCTATGGATGGTGGTCTTCTCTCTCAAGTTCTTCTAGAATAAAGGGATGTGCTCGAGTGCCTCCTGAAGAGTCAGCTGGATACAGAAATGACCTATCATCTTCTCACTGAACTCTAACTGTTGTTTCTTTTTGAGATTTTCTTTTTCGAGGCCCTTCCCTAAGTAGAGTGCTTGAGGGAAGGGCACAGAGGGACCCTCTTCAGAAAGATGGGATCAGGAGTAGGTTCATGGGCTTTCAAGAGACTAGAAACCATGCATAAATCATCAAGCACAATAGATGGACTCACAAGAG
Organism: Ottelia alismoides; assembly: GCA_037367405.1. Taxonomy (NCBI): domain Eukaryota; kingdom Viridiplantae; phylum Streptophyta; class Magnoliopsida; order Alismatales; family Hydrocharitaceae; genus Ottelia; species Ottelia alismoides. The sequence goes on along the minus strand of JAZKJV010005611.1, from coordinate 23,433 downwards.
ATACATAAACCTTTCCTTTATTCATATTTTTTATTTTTGGAGTTTTTCCAATTTTTTTATTTTTTCAAAAATATCCTCAGGTACAAGATGAGTCAACACAACAGAAGGAATTTTGGTGGCATCAGTACCACTAACAACATCAGAACTTGCGGTATCAACACCGTACTCTAGCCTGGCAACTGGAATACTGGTGGCATCAATACGCCATTTGCAACCGGAGATTCAACATCCTCATCATCGTCGTCTCGATCAACGTCCTTGGTGGTTTCAGCACCACCGCCATTATCATGCCGATACATCAACACCACTCCTGACTTTGTCTGGTTCCCTAGAATCTATATCGGTGTGTCGCCTAAATGAGTCACTGCCAATTGGCTTCCTACCCCTCCTAAGTGTTAAAAAATCAACATCAAATATATAAGAAGTGTCATCCAAAATATCACTAGGAGATGTGGTCTCTTGTAGACTGTACCTACTCAGTTTTTCTCTTCAGATTGTTCACTTTTGGTTCAATCTGAGCGGATATGGTAGCTTTGTCCTTTATTATCTCCCTCATCTCCTGTCGGAACTCGTCCATTTCTTGCCAGAAGGTATCATGTTGATCAAAGAGCAAGCATGCAAGGTCATTAAGGGCTGGGTTCTCATAAGCTGGTACATGAAAACCGTATGGGCTACCCCGCTGGTAATGAGGCTGACTCAGCTCTGGTAGTAAGGAGGAGGCTGGGAGTACTACTGAGGCTGCTGTGGATGCCTCCACTATTGTCCCTGATAATGGGGGTGAGGACCCTGTTGTTGCCGGTGTGAGTACTAGAGCCGCTTGGGTTGGCTGCTCTACCCTGACTGTGCCGGAGGCTGCTATTGGGATGAAGTGCCTCCAATAGACCATCATAAGTTGGGGTGGTCACGACGGATCCCATGTTGTGGTTGGTACTGGGAGTACCAGATCCCATGTTGTGGTTGGTACTGGGAGTGGCGGGGGAAGGGATGCCAAGGGCTGATCAGAATGATACACCACCCTCTGAGTGTTTGAAGAGGGTGGTGGTGTCTGGTACTAGTGGAGCAACTGGATTGTATTTGCTTGAATGTGGAGAACCTGACGATATGAGGTAGAGGGTTTGGAAGTGGTGCTCCCTAGCTCAGAGTCCGTGACCTGAAACGAGGTTGAGAAGCCATCTGTTCCTCTTAGAGACACATGATCTGGTTCTTTAGGTCACTCAATGTTTGGGCCATCTCATCAATCTTGTTGATCTTATCCAGGCCCTAACACTGCATCTTCTTGATGATCTCTATTCGGTCCAACTTCTGGCTAATGATGCCCATTTCAGAAACTGAAGACTCTGCTAGTGCTGTTGCCGATGAAGATGTAGAAGGATCGACCTCAATGCTTGCAATCCACTAGTAAGAAATTACCTGCATGAGAGGCTACCCCTGAGTTTGCCACGGGTCAGGGACATCACCGTGTAGTTTTCTGTCATCTCCTCAAAGATGGGCCAGACCTGGCTTTGTCTTTAGTGGAATAGGAACCTCCACACGAGGCGTTCACTAGCCCCTGCAGCTCATGTGTTAGTCCACAAAAGAAACTCTGGATGAGGTTGGGCTTGCTGATCTTATGGTGGGGACACCTGTCGATGTGCTCTCTGAACGATCCCAGGATTCATGGAACTGTTCATTTGGGATCACAATGAAATTGTTGATCATGGCTCTAGCTGTGTTGGTCCGGCCGAGTGGATAGTACTTGTTTAAGTACTCGATCTGGATCTACTCCTAAGTAGTGATGACCTTCCCTAGGTGCTTCAGCCAGTAGGCTTCTCTGTCAACCAAGGAGAATGGGAAAGCGATCAGCTTGATGGTATCCTCATCCACAAATCTATCATGGATGGTGTTGCAGATCATCTTGATCTCCTACAGATGGAGATGAGGCTCATCAGTGGCTAGCCCGATGGAATTTGGGCAGTTGATGAGCGTCTTACTACCCTTGTTAATTTAAGCAAATTAATGGTCAAATTAATGTGTTGTCGTTCGTTGCTGTCGAATAATAAGAGCAGATAAAAAAACACTTTCAATTAAAGTCAAATTAATTTCGAGCGATAAATTTATTTTACTTCGACAAGCCCAAGGTCGAACTCAAGGAGGCAGCTGTCTCCTTAAGGAGATTTTACGCAAATTTCCAAGGTCATATTTTCAAGGAGTAAATTATTTTAGGTCTTTTTCAATATATTTTATACAGAAAGGAAAGGACACATGCAAAATCAGGCCAGTTTACAAGTTAATTCAGAAAGATGGTCAAATTAATTCCAAAAATTATGAAACTTGGCCAAATGGTGAAATATGATGAAATTAATCTACCCTAATTTTTTAGATTTTTCTGACACTAGATGAATTTTCTGTGAATTAAAAATGAATGCAAAGTGATTTTAACTAAATTAATTTTAATAAATACCAAACCACACTATTTTCAAATATAAAAATTATCCTAGATAGATTTAAGTGTGAAGAATCTAGGAAAATTAATAGATCTAAATTTCTATGTGAAATGGACCTATTAAAAATTAATTAAGTACATCACAAAATGATTTATTCAGGCCTCGGGTGCGTGTAAATGAGATGATTTTTGGGTACAATGTAAACGTAATTATCCTAAGTATATAGAGAATTTTTGGTGATTTTTGGAGTCACAGAGAGATTATTACAAATTAAAAGGCACAGATGGGTAAAATATGACAAAATTTCACCAATTAATTAATAATAAAATCTACTACTTTCACAAAACTATGCCAAGTATCACATATGAAAGAAGACAAATTAAGCTACACAATGCAATTTTCAAACTTGGGAAATGAGTTAAAATGAATGCTTAAAGATGCATGCAAAGACATGCGCCTAACTGCAATTACAAGAAATAAAATTGATAACAATTAAACGTGCTGACAGGGACTGATATGCAATTACCTATAATGAGGGGGTATATGTGCAAAATACCCACAAAACACGTGCGCCTCACGTGGGGTCTCCTGGCAGGGACTAGAATGCAAATATAAAAACAACCAGGGGCCTCGTTGTAAAATACCCAAGACCGCATGTGAAAACCACGTGGGATCCCAGGCTCGGTGGACTGCGGAGGCTCGAGATGAGGCTCCGAAGGCTCTGGAGGCTCGGACTTGGCTCGGATCGGGGCTCGACTTGCTTCGAGCGCTCCGAGCCTAATGGTCGGGGAAGAGTCTTAGAGCGGCTATGTGGCACGTCGTTGACCACTAGACCGAGTGACGATTCAACAGTTGCTGGAAGATGATGCGTGGCGTACGGTGAACCGTCAGATCAAGATCGATCCAACAGTCTCTGAAGCTCAGTGCGGATGGTGACGTAGCGCGCTACGGACCGTCCGATCAAGGAGATCAGATGGCTGCTGCTCGTCTTCCTCAGCTGGTCCGCCGCCTCCTGAAGCGGTGAAGGCTGGGCTCTGACGAAGGAGCTCGAGCTCCGCCTCCTCCTCTGGACGTCGGTAGAGGTCGTCGGTGACTCCCTAGTGGCTGGAAGAGTCGTGGGAGCGTCGGGAATCCACCGGCGGTCTCAGGAGCTGCTGAACGACTCTGGAGAGCGGTGGCGAAGAAGTTCAAATGGAGCTCCGATGAGGTTCCCACCGATCCAAGTTGATGCACCTTCAGGGGTCAGTGAAAAACCAAGGCGTGTGAATGTGCTCGTGGGTTGCATGTGAATGCGGGGAGAGGCCTGGGAGGTGATGAGGTGGTCCGGTGATCGTGCTCCGCCAAGGTGGCGGAGCTTGCGTCGGCGTGGGGTTGAGCGTGTCGTCGGAGAGGATCAAGGCGAGCGCGAAGATTAGAGCTTCGAGGGGAAGCTCGATGGATGCTCAGCGGAGCGAAAAGTGGCGTGTGGAAGGCGAATAAATTTGGAGAAAAATCGAGAAAAAGAATAAGAAGATCAGGAGGCTATGGAGGAGTCTACCTGGGGAATGGAGCTCGATGAAGTGATACTGGTCGTCGCTCGAGGGGTGGTAGGGGACTCGAGCTCAAGTAGCTCGTCAGAGAAGCTGTAGCAGGATGTGGCGACGTCGTGGATCTTGCCGGAGGTGGAGGCCTATCTTCGCTCGGTTTCTCACTCAATTGCTGTCACCAATGGGTGGTTCTGAGCTCCAGGATACCGCTCGTAATGGAAGATGGGGTTGTCAGTCGACGAGGGAGGCACATTTATAGCTTGAAGGTGATGGCTTAGGTGGCGAGGTGGTGGAGTTGGTGGGCATCATGGAGCGAGGTGGATGGAGGTTATGGAGTTTGAGGGGTTTGGCGAGGATGAGGGGAGATAGGGCTACACGAGGGAGGTGGTAGAGGTCGGTGAGGGTGGATGGCATGATCCCAAAATAGAAAGGGGGCGGCCCTCGCGCATGGTGGGTGATATGGGGCGTGGGGCATTCGGGAGGTAGAAGATGAAGTATCAACCGTTGGATCGAGCAATCCAACGGTCTGAAGAAGGGCGGAAGCGGAAGGTGAGGATTAGATCAACGAATCGAAATCGAAGGGCGTAGATGTAGCCACGTGGTGGCCGTGGGTTAAGGTGCTAATGTGTGGCAGAGATGTGGTCTAGGGGTTTGATCGAAGGGTCATGAGGCGTTGCGAGATGAGTGGCCAGGATAAGAGCTTCCTGGCGAAGATCGGAGGGCGTAGGCTTCGCCACGTGGCGCAAAGGGGAGCGCAGCGTTGACGAGCGGTCCAGATGAGATCCATGGTTGGATCGAATGGCTGGGAAGCTTTGTGATGATGAGCGGTCCAGATCGAGAGAGAAGGCGAGTGATCGGACAAAAGAGAGGATAGGGCGCGTGGCGCGCAAAGAAGCGGGCCGCGTGGCGCCATCAGAGGGCGCCACGTGGCCAGCTTTGAGTGGATGAGAAAGAAAATGAATTTAGAGAGAGAAAGAGGATGAATATAGAAAAACTCAAAACATGAAAGTTGTAGATCACGATGAGATCTACAAGTTTCATGTTGACCAAAAATAGAGATGAGGTGGAATATGATACAAGAATACAAAAGTACAAATATACATACAAATAGTATACATAGGGACCCAAAAATCCAAGTTTTGCATACGATCTCCGAATTAAATGAAATTGGTCTCATTTTAAAGGTCTCTGGATGTGTGTTAATCTGGAAGTGAGCAGACTTAATTCGGAGGTTGTATGAGGTGGATATAGGCATTCTAAGGTCTAGGTTCTCCAACAGGTTTTGGGGCTTTATTGGGGTGATTTACAGGATAAGGATTTTTGGCCTTCTTCCTTATATTATTAACAGTGTAAGGAAGGTGTTATTTGATCTTAGAGGGGATACATATAATTAGGTGAATTATTGGAAATATTTTACAAGTGATTTTTATAGATGAAATGGCTTCTTATTTTGATGCAAGTATGAATGCTAAAATGCCTGTATTGTGATTGCATGCTTGAATGTTATTTATGATAGATAAAGGGAAATATGCTGCTAAATACTCGGGAACAAGGCTCTATTTTTAACTTTAAGAGTGATGAATCACAGATTCATCAGCCTCCTATACTTAAACCTTGCTCGTCCCCGAACAACTAAAATGAAATGCAAGAGTGAAATGATTTTGGGTTCCATACCAAGGTCATGAACAAAAGGTGAAAATGGAGCTTGACCCGACCTTGGGATTAATTGTGTGGCGGAACCTTTCTGGGATCTAAACTTAAGACCTAACAGACTTCAAGTTCCACAAGTCTTCTATTCAAGACACCTCAACAGTCAGGTCAGAACAAATCCTCAAACGCAAATTTCTGATGACTATGATTCTTACTTGTACTGTGTAAGTGATAAATAGCTCTCCACATCAGAAATGGCTAAGAAGTAGCCTCCTCTAACAAGGTAACTCTAATTCCCCTGTCCGATAACTCTTTCCTCGAGGAGCGGGGTATTCCCTTCTAAGTTCAAGTGTGACCAACTCAAGAGGAGGAGGTAGAGAAAAGAATGGACGATAGCCAGTGTAGCTACCTATCCGGGAATGCCTGACCAGTGTAGCCAAGTCATCCAGCTGCAGACTTCTTGCTAATATACATACTCCGACAGGTATTTTATTTTCTATCTGGCATGTCTACCTTTTTTGGGAGTTCTTGCATTTTTCTCTTTTTTTAGAACTATATACAAGGTGCAGCATGTACATTAGGAGTTTTTCCTCTTGAGCCAGTAGACTATCCCTCTTTTGAAGCATTATTGCAACCCACAGCATCCCGTCCTCAGACGTCAACACTACCAGACTAGGTTGAGATGCACTACCCTCCCTAGAGGAGGACGGATATTTCCACCCGTGTGCTACTCCAAGCTAAAGGATTCTACCTCCTCACTACCTCATCAATGAAGAGCTACGCACATTGTGATTTGTCAAAGTTAGGTCACTGTCTAAAAGAATCATGTATGTGCACGAGATATTCTACTTAGATTAATCAAGAAGACATGTGAACATAGACTTGCGGACTCAAAGAATTAAGTCACTTGACATAAGAAATCTTAACTCCAGCTCCTATAAGGTTCCTCTGAAATTAGGTGGATTAAGGTCAAATCAAGTCCTTCCTCAACATTTACTCATAACTTGGTTTCGAACCCACTAGCTTTTCACCTTGCATATGCAAGATATGCAGATGAGATGCATATGTCATGTTATGTAGATGGATGGAATGCAAGACTCTTTTTCTTTCTTTTCTTTTCGATACAGAGATGATATGCAAGAGTAAAATAAGAAGCCTTTGATTTTTCCATTTTTTTCGACACTGTGGTATACCTCCTAAGTGTTTTATGAGTATTATACAGATTATATAAGTGTATTTTACAAAAAAATTCAAAAAATTTTCTCCAATTTTACCCATCCCCATAATTATTGCATAATATATATACAAAAATACGTGAAAGTACGAGCTATGGGTAAAGTATATATGTAATATATACATGCCCCCCTATACTTAGCGTGTGCTATGTCCTCAGAGCACGGAAAGAGAGGAAAAAGACATAGCTCGTGCTAAGCATAAGAGAGCCAAAAGAAGAAAAGATGTATAGAAGTCGTCTTTCCCCCCTATACTTAGGCTTTGGCAGCCTAAGTGTAGAAGAAGTTCAAAACTAGGGCGGACGAGGTCAAGAGGAGAAGTGGATAAATATATACATGGCGGGCATCGGTCCCCCCTATACTTAGGCTCAGGTCAGCCTAAGTATAGGACTGAAGTGAGTATGAGGACTGATGTGATCTGGAGGATGCACAGTGACAGACTCTGTTAACTCATCCCCCCTATACTCAGGATATGGTTATCCTAAGTATAGTCATAGATGGAGATAGATGAAGTTGGGGTGAGTTACTAGAGTCGCGGGAGGGAGGAACAGAATGTACAGAAATGATGGATATATACAAGGGTATTGGTCTGAATCTTTCCAGATGCTGCTGATGGCGAGAGCGAACTGCTGCAAGGTCCCATATGCGGCTTGATGTGTGTCTGCTGAATCTGTCTCATGCATGAATACAATTTCCTCAATATGGACTAGCTGCTCATTGGATTCGACGAAGTGCTTCAACAGTTGTCCATTCACTAGGAATGCCGGTGCGTCGTCTGCGAGATCTGAGATTTCGACACATCCACTATCATGCACTGCTCAAACAACGAATGGGCCCGTCCACTTGGACTTCAACTTACCTTGGAAGACTTTAAGCCTTGCATTGAACAACCATAACTTCTGTCCAGGAACAAAGGTCTTTCGTCTGATATATCTATCGTGCCAATGCTTCACCTTGTCCTTGTACACCAAACAGTTGTCGTATGCGTGGTTTTTGACTTCCACGAGTTCATTCAGATCCATTTCTCTTTGCTTCTGTCCAAGGTGCGTGTTCCAGTTGAATTTCTTGATTTCCCATTCTGATTTATGCATTAACTCTACAGGCAAATGGCACGGCTTTCCGAATAACATTCGGAATGGGGAGGTTCCTAACTGTAACGGAACGGGCTTAATTCCCCGGTCCGTTATCGGAGCATTACTGGCCTTGACAACCTCTTGGTATCGAGCCCATACGAATCCGATTAACCACCTCCAAAATGCTTAAGCCGGGTTGTTCGGTAGTAAACCCCTCACTATTTATCCCACCCGGAAACTTCATGTTTCCACGATGTGGGACCATGTTGGGGTTTTTACAACCTCCCCCACTTATATTTGCAACGTCCTCGTTGCGATATGGCCCATCACTTTATTCCCAGTGATAGTGGCGGTTGCACGCTCCGGGTAGTCATTTCCTCCAACCTCTTTGTAGGGACGGCTCCACCTCTCGGGTAGCCCTTTCCACTATCAGAGAGAATTTGGCTCTGGTACCATTTGTAACGTCCCGGGCTTAGGTCCCCGGTCCGTTAACAAGCATTACTGGCCCTAACAACCTCTTCAGATTATCAAAGAAAAGCACCAAAAGACTTATCGCATGCCAATCTCAAACTGGTGAGGCAAGTGGGCAACTATTTAGTTATCGATTAAGGAATCCTCATAACGGTACCCTAATAATATAAAAGAAAGTTTGTATCTCCATCACATGATATAGAGTATGCGGTAGTCAAAATAAAAGTACTTGAATATATATAGTTGTATATATTCACAATGACCATCAAATATATATATATATATATATATATATATATCAATTTATTTTCTAGCTCCCTGCTAACTCATAGGATATTGATGTTGCTATCTGTAGCATGCACGACTAGAAACAAAACTTTGACGTAACCCATTCATGACTATTTAACAAGAAAATGCAGTTCAATAAAATGTAAACAGTAAAGATATACATACATAAGATTTTAAGCGTGATTGGAAGGGCTATACTCATAGATAGATATCAAAGGATGTCTGTATCAAACTGAAAGCATGGCATCAATAATGATAGGCGTGAATTCTAGCTTAACAAGTGCATGTAGTGTTTACCAAATCTATTTCAAGATGAAACTACGTAGGCTCATTGCATTGTATCACCTATTTTACTGAACAAGTTTAAATAAAGATAATGTGGTACTACTTAAAAAAACAAAACACAACTATAAACTCCCTACGACATATTTATTATCCATTATAAAAAAACAAACAAATCTAGCTTACAAATATAGAATTTTCATGTAGTGATATTAATATGCCTCGAAGGCCATACTGCCTATTCAGGATTTGATATCAACGGGTATAACAAATACGTATATGAAAATTTCATCACGAACATCTCATTCAACTCAATGAAGTTATGTCATTAGAAGCCATTGTATTATTTTAAAGGTGAAATATAACACGCTAAAAAAAATAAAAACATTGATATCTGGTTAAAATCGTCGATCAAAGAGAATAAATGGGATTACTAACAACAAAAGAATGGTCCGGGAAGGAGCCGAATCAATACATCAAGCCTCTAACAATTGACTATCTCCACTATCGCAAAGGTAGCGAGAAAAAGATGGAGAAGTTGAGAATCCGTTACCTATACACGTCTTTGATCCACGTGCTCGATCGCCCGATCACGAACCCGATGAGAGGGTTTCCTTTCCCTTGCGTTGACCCTCCTCTTCTTCTTGTCGCGAAGCTACGTGGCTTCGAGAGCTTTTGATAATGGTGGTGGCACCGAAAGAAGGGATGGATTAGCGTTTGGAAAGAAGTAGGAATGAGGGGAGAGGAAGGGTGTGTGTCTTTATATAGTTGAGGATTAAAACATTAGTTTTAAAAATCCTAAAACAACCCTAATTCGAAATTAATTAACCAAAACCCGTAACTCTTAATTCCCTCAAAAACCATAACCCCTCTTCACCAAAACAGGCATATCTCCCACATCCGGACTCGGAATTTCGCGTTTTTGGGCTCGTTGGAAAGCTTGTGACGAGATGCTTCTTTTGAGTATAATATTGAATAGGTTTTAAAACTTCAGAAAAATCCGAAAATTACGGGGTGTTACATCATAACAACCTTAAAAACAGTCTCGTCCCCGAGACTTAGGATGCAAAAGGTGCAATCATAACAACCTTAAAAGATCGGATCCTATCGAGTAAAAGATAACAACCTTAAAAAGGATGAAAGTAGCTTATAAATTACCTTCAAAAAGGTATGGATAGTCCCGTCGCATATCCGCCTCAGGTTCCCAGGTGGCCTCCTCGGAGTTGTGTCGTTTCCAAAGGATCTTCACCAAGGGTATCTCCTTGTGCCTTAACTTCTTCACTGAACGATCGGTGATCCGAACTGGTTCCTCTGGATAACTCAGGTCAGTATCCACATGAAGGTCATCATAACTAATCACATGCGATGGATCATGCACATATTTTCTCAAGTTGGAGATATGAAAAACATCATGCACACTAGCAAGGTGAGGAGGAAGAGCAATCTTGTACGCAACTTTACCAATCTTGTCGAGAATCTCGAACGGTCCGACAAACCGGGGTGCTAACTTTCCCTTCACTCCAAATCGCTGAACTCCCTTCATGGGAGAAACTCTCAAGAAGACAAAATCTCCAACCTCAAAGCTAAGATCAGTGCGTCGTCATTGCTATAGCTCTTTTGCCTACTCTGTGCACTAAGCATTTTCTTCCGAGCTATCTTGATTGCCTTAGCAGTCTCCTCCAAGTACTCTACCTTATGTAAAAGGTTATGTCCAATCTCCTACCAACTCAGAGGTGTAGAGCATCGTCTTCCATACAATGCTTCAAAAGGAGCCATACCTATGCTGGCATGGTAACTGTTATTATACGTAAACTCTGCTAACGGCAAATGGTCCTTCCACGACCCTTTCCACTCCAGCACACATGCTCGAAGAAGATCCTCCAGTGTCTGAATCGTCCTCTCGGATTGTCCGTCGGTCTGTGGATGGTGTAGTTGGTTATCACGTCTATCTTGCACACTAAAGGTCTCCAGTTTGAACAGGGGCAGTGTCAAAAAAATTTATTTGTAACGTCCCGGGCTTAGGTCCCCGGTCCGTTATAGAAGCATTACTGGCCCTGATAACCTCTTGAGATCGGGTCCATGCAGACCCGATTAACCACCCCAAAAATGGTTAAGCCGGGTTGTCAAGTAGTAATCTCGTCACTATTTATCCCACCCGGAAACTTCTTGTTCCACGGTGTGGGACTATGTTGGGGTTTTACAACCTCCCCCACTTATATTCGCAACGTCCTCGTTGCGACATGGCACATTACTTCTTCCCAGTGACAGTGGCGGCTGCACGCTACCGGTAGCCATTTCCTCCTACCTCTTTGTAGGGATGGCTCCACATCTCGGGTAGCCCCTTCCACTATTAGAGGAAAATTGGCTCTGATACCATTTGTAACGTCTCGGACTTAGGTCCCCGGTCCGTTATAGAAGCATTACTGGCCCTGACAACCTCTTGGGATCGGGCCCATGCGGACCCGATTAACCACCCCCAAAATGCTTAAGCCGGGTTGTCAAGTAGTAATCTCGTCACTATTTATCTCACCCGGAAACTTCTTGTTCCACGGTGTGGGACTATGTTGGGGTTTTACACTAACGGTGCCTTGTAAGTTGTCCTATAAGCCCATAGGACTTGATCCAAGATCTAAGACTAGTCCTTCCTGTCTGGGCGGACGAGCTTCTGCAATATAGTTTTCACCTCCCTATTCGACACCTCAGCCAAACCATTAATCTGTGGGTGGTAAGGACTAGCGACATTGTGTTCGATGCCGTAGTCATTCAAGAGTTTCTTCACCTCTCGGTTTACAAAGTGGCTACTGATAAATCCTCCCACTATCCTTGTTAATTCGAGCAAATTAATGTTCAAATTAATTTATATCGTTCGTTGCAGTCGGATAATGAGAGCAGATCAAAAACCACTTTCAATTATAGTCAAATTAATTTCGAGCGACAATTTTTTTACTTGGTTGGAAGTTCAAGGTCGAACTTAGGGAGACAGCTGTTTCCTTAGGTAGATTCGAAGCAAATTTCCAAGATTTGATTTTCAGAGGAGATATTTTTGATCTTTTTTGGTTTTTTTATGCAAGATACATGCAAAATCAGGCCAGTTTAAACGTTAATTCAGAAAGATGATCGAATTAATTCCAAAAATTATGAAACTTGGCCAGATTATGAAATGGGATGAAATTAGGCTACTCCAATTTTTTTAGAATTTTCTGATTCACGGATAATAAAAAATGTAGACTTTAGTGAAAATGACTAAACCAATTTTAATAATTAATCAACAATGATATTTCTCAGAAACAAAATTAATTCAAGTAGGTCTAATTAAGAGCTATCAAAATCAACTTGAATTTTCATTAAAACACTTCACGATTGATTAATTAAAAATCGATTAAGGTTTTCACTAAATGATTTTTATAAGACAAACTACATGTACAAATGGTGTGATTTTCGGATATGTTGTAGCATAGGCTTATATATACCAATGATGATTTTTCAGAGATTTTTCGATAAGAAAATAATGTGCAATAAATTAATCAATTAAAATGGGCAAACTATTGCATTTTTCACCAAATTAAATTCCATAAATATTCTGCAAATCCGAAAAATACAAATAAATGCTAAAATGGTAGAACAAGAGTTATGCTACACAATGCAATTTTCAGAATTAAAAATGGATGACAAAACGACAACAAAATAAACGTGCAAATGCAGGGGTATGAATGCAATATAGAAAAAGAAATATGAGCTCAAATGAAGTACATGGACTTACATGTAATTACTCAAAACTTGAACTTTGTTTGAGAACTTGCAAGGGGGTGCAAACGTACCCTTTGCAAATACCCACGTTTGTCTTATTATCCGATATTGCCTTCTCTACTTTGGTTGCTTGAAACAAGGGATGGAGGAGAAGGAGCTTCACGAGCACGGCTGGAGTCCACGCGCGGGGTGCGGCCTTGGGCGGAGGAGCGGGGCCTTGGGCAGAGCTCAGTGGCGTCGAGGAGGAGCTTCTGGAGGTGCGGGCGCGGGGGTGCGAGGAGGGCGACGCCTGGAGAGCTGGGCTGACAGTGGCTTGGTGGTTGGAGCACCTAGAGGCTGGGCGCGTGGATGGCGGCCTGGTGGTGGCGGCTCTCCAGCGAGCGGAGGTCGGGGCAGCTTGCAAGAGAAGCACACACACGTAGACGAGGGGCGCGTGCGGGGTGGCGCACGCGGTTGGCCGGCGGTCGAGAGATGGATGGCTGCAACACGCGGTCAGGCGGCTTGCTGGCAGTTGGGGGGCTGCGGGTGCGACCGAGGCGGTGGCGTCGCGCGATGGTCAGCGGCGGCCACGCGGCACGGCCGTGAACGGAGGAGGAAGCGGCTGCGCAGTTGGCAAAGGGGGAGGCAGCGGCGGGGGGTGGGCTACTGCTTCCTCTTGTTCCCTACAATGTTTTTTTTGTATTTTCTTTTTGCAATTTTTTTTGTTTTAACAGGGAATTAAAATGGAGTGAGAATGTAATGGAATGGGTGTATGTGAAGTTTGTGATTCATGGGATGATAATAGTGATGATGATGAAATGATTTGATTTTTGTTTGATAAACAAGATAAACAAACAACGTTAGATAAAAATTTGACAAAGTAAAGATAGAGAATGCTTACCTGTGGATTGCCGAAAGTGGAGCCGAGGTGTGCGACTTCCGTTGTAGTCATGGCCTCGATCCGATTTGGTGATCGAAAATCGGAGAAGCTCTGTGAGCTTGGCTGGCAGCTCACTACGCGAAGATTAAGCGCGGATCTCGCCTTGAGGTTGTCGTCGCTCGACTCGTCTCCTGCAGCTGTCACCTGAAGGTTAAAGGGGCTCGACCTCATTTCTCTCGAAAACGACAGATGGGGATGAAGGAAGGAGGAGAGGGGAATATAAAGAGGAGGAGGAGGAGGAGGAGGTTGGAGAGGAGATGGCGAGAGTGGGAGAGATGGAAGATGGAGTGGGGGAGTTGGGGTTGGATTGGCCCGTCGATGTTTGGCTTCTCCCTTAAGTCAAGGGAGAGTGGAGGAGGAATGGGTAGAGGAGAAGCTCGACCGTTGATGGAATACCCTTTCATCCAACAACCCTGGATGAAGGAGGAGGTGGCATAAGTGGATGAATGAGGAGGAGACACGTGGTGGCTCCAGGAGCTTCCACGTGTCGCTCCCAGAAAAATCCACAACTAAATACAAAGAAAAATCGAAAAGAAATAATAAAAGAGGTTAAATCAAAAAATGATCAACACGAAAGTTGCTCTTCTCGACGAGATCTACAACGTTTATGAAGGGACAAAAATCAAATGAGATCGTTTGTACAAACTGTATTTTTGTGTGGTATCTTATAGATATAAAATATCGTATTTTCTCTTTTGCAATTTTTTTGTCATTTTTCAATAACAGAAAAATCAAAATAAAAATAGAGAAAATATGAGGAGAATATTTACAATTTAATCTAATTTTTTTGGATTTTTAATAATGAAGAAGATAAAATGATAAAATACAGGGGTAAAACGGTCAATATGTACAATGTACAAAAGGGGTCCAAAATCCAAGTTTCGCATACGAGCTCCGATTTTAATGAAATTGGTCTTGTTTCGAAGGTCTTTGAATGTATATTACTTTAAAAGTGAGTAGACTTAAATCGGATATTGTATGAGAGAGATATGTGCATTTTAAGGCTCCTAGTTTCAAACTTGGATTGGGGTCTTATTGGTCAATTTCACAAGTTAGTATTTTTTTGATATTTTTCTTTGATTAGTGTTAGTAATATATACACTATGGAGTTGATTTTATTGGATTTGGAGTTAGTATAAAATATATACAAATAAGGTATTTTAGCTAATATACAGGTGAATATTTACAAGTGAAATTGGCCTTTTATTTCATGCAAATATGAATGCTAAAATGCAGATGTTATCAATGCACGCATGAATGCTAATTTTGCAATATAAGTGGAAATATACATCTAATGACTCGGAAACAAAGCTCTATTTTCAACTTTTAGAGTGATGAATCACAGATTCATCAGCTACCCCCGTTTGATATCAACATTTTGGGGATCCCGAACCTAGAGATAATATGCTCTTTGATGAATTTACAGACAATCCTGCTGTCTGCGGCTCAGGTTGGTATAGCCTCCACCCACCTGGACAAGTAATCCACCTCAAGAAGGATGTACTCGAATCCATGGCTAACAGGGAATGAGCCCATGAAGTCGATGCTCCAGGCATAAAAGACATCATAAATGATGACAGGCTGCATCGACATCTCATCCTTAGAACCAATGGTACCTCCCATTCTATGGCATACTGGGCATGACTTCGCAAAGGTGATGACATCGCGAAACAGAGTCGGCCAGTAAAAGCCACACTGAAGTACCTTCCATGCGGTCCTCTTCCTGGAGTGGTGTCCTCCTGCCTCCAAGCTGCGGCATAGAGAAAGGACACTCTAGTATTCCTCCAGAGGAATACACCGTCTCCAGACACAATTCAGTCCTTCAAAGAAAAGAATCGGATCCTCCCAATGGTAGTGTCTAGCATCCGATTTCAGTCGGTCAATGTGGCTCTTGGGCCAATCCTCGGGAACCTTCTTGGAGACAAGATAGTTCACGATATTGTCATACCATGGAAGTGAGTCGACAACAAAAATCGATGCGTCAGGGAAGGAGTCTCGAATTGGTGAGTCCTCGGAAGTATTAAGATCTTCGAGATGGGAGAGATGATCAGCTACTACGTTCTTCTTTCCAGGTTTATCACGAATATCTAAATCAAACTCCTGGATAAACAAGATCCATCTAAGAAGACGCGCCTTCGCGTCCTTCTTTTCCATCAAGTACCGTAGTGCTGTGTGGTCGGTGAACACGATTTCCTTGTATCCAATTAAATGGGATCTGAACTTGTCCAAGGCAAATACTACCGCAAGCATCTCCTTTTCCGTAACTGTATAG
The DNA here is from genome assembly GCA_037367405.1 of Ottelia alismoides. NCBI lineage: Eukaryota > Viridiplantae > Streptophyta > Magnoliopsida > Alismatales > Hydrocharitaceae > Ottelia > Ottelia alismoides. Next base: position 7,550 of record JAZKJV010005611.1, on the reverse strand, counting down.
TTACACTGAGCGGTATCAAGCACTTTTCTTGCGTAGTGGATTGCAAACGGGATGCCATCCCTCCTCTGTCCTAACACAACCCCAACAATAAAATCTGATGCGTCCGTCATGATCTCAAAAGGTAGAGACCAATCTGGGGCTTGTAGGATAGGGGCATCCATGATCATTCCTTGCAATAACTTAAAGGCCTCAAGATATTTGTGGTCAATAATAAACACCATGTCCTTGCCTAAAAGCTCAGTTAGCGGTCGGGCAATCTTGGAAAAATCCTTGATAAATATCCGATAAAATCCGCCATGTTTAAGGAAAGATCACAACTGTTGAACGTTGGTTGGTGGCTGGAGTCGTCTGATCACGTCCACCTTAGCAGGGTCTACCTCCATTCCTCTCTTGGAGATGACATGCCCCAACACAGTGCCCTCCGTCACCATGAAGTGACTTTTCTCCCAGGAGAGCACCAGATTAACCTCACAACAACGTTTGAGGACTTGGTCCAGATTCCTAAGATAAGAATCAAAGAAATTGCCATGGATCGAGAAGTCATCCATGAAGACTTCCAGGAATTCGCCGACCATTTCAGCGAATACAACAATCATGCACCTTTGAAAAGTTCCTAAAGCATTGCATAACCTAAAGGGCATGCGCCTGAAAGCATAGGTACCAAAGGGACATGTAAACGTGGTCTTTTCCTGGTCCTCTAGAGCTATGGCTACTTGATTGTAGCCCGAGAACCCATCCAAGAAGCAGAAGAATTCTTTCCCCGCTAGTCTCTCTAGGATCTGATCAATGAACGGTAGGGGGAAATGATCCTTCTTCGTTGCAGCATTCAGACGTCTGTAATCCACACAGACGCGCCACGATGTGGGCACTCACGTCACGATCTCCTCTCCGTCCTCGTTGGTGATCGTCTGAATTCCCGACTTTTTCGAGACAACATGGATAGGGTCCACCCATTTAGAGTCGGAGATGGAATAAATTAAACCTGTGTTGCACCATTTCTCTATCTCCTTCGTCAGGTAATGTGTGATCGTTTAGGAAATCTGGCTCAATCGAATATGGTTTAGTGTTGAAAGTGGTCGGATCTGTCTCTGCAATTACTGCCACCAAGTCATTCAACTCTAGAATCAGATCGTCAAAGGTTTCCATGCGATCGGCAAAAGCCACGTCCGACTCGTCATCCTCATCTTCTGATTGCCCTAAAGAGGGAAGGACTGACAGGCCCAGCTGGGCCTCTAAGTCATCAAAGATATAGGGGGATGCAGGTTCTGAGCTGTACTCATTTCTAAGGACCTCACAAACTGACTTATGCACTTGATCTTCTCCGGAGGGGAGGGACTCATCGGTGCAGGCTGGGTTCTTCTCCATGGCCCATCTGTGTCTCCATGGTCGCAATCTGCTTCGGATGAAGAGTACTTGGTGTTAGACTCGGAATCCGGTCTCTGCCATCTGATTTGCTTCATCTCAAGTTCTTCATCTCCGTCTGGAGTTTGGAACTGGATTTTCCCGATCTTGTAATCAAACAAGGCCCCCACTATTCTGAGGAAGGGTCTGCCTAGGATGATCTGGGAATCTCTCCAATTACGAGGGGTTTTCATATCTAGGACAGTAAAGTTCAACATGTATTCTTGACCCTCGACTTTGATGACAACATTCCTCGATTCTCCTTGGGACCTCTTGGTTGATTTATCAGCGAACTGAAGGATGGATCTAGATTTCCTAAGAGGTCCAAAATTAAGCCGCTCATAGAGGGCTGTAGGCATTAAGTTGATTGAGGATCCGTTGTCTAGGAGAATGTGTGCAAAGGCAATGTCATCGACATGACTCACCACATAATGTGCACCCATGTCTCTTCGTTTCCTTGGAAATAAGTTCTTTATTGCACAAGTCGTGTCCACTGACAGAATGTGTTTCTCAACACGGCTTTTGGTCTTCCTGCTAACCCTAGTAGGTGTGCATCTCACCTTAAGGTATTTCTGAAACGCAGGTGTCATCTCCACGTACTTGTCAAAAGGAATTGTGACCTTGATATGTTTGTTACAAAACTCTGCATTCTTAGGGTCATCTTTTTGGATTTTTTTAGTTTTCTTCTTTCCACCCTTGAGATCTCGGGGGAAAGGGATTATTGACTGCAACTCAGATTCTGAATCTGAAATGTTTTCATTCAAAGCGGGAACTGAGTTCTTTACAGGACTCGGACTCTGAAACTGACTCGGACTCTGACTATGACGAAAAGAAAAATGTTGCTGCGAAACCGGTGATGCTTCCTCCACGACTGCTGAACTGTCCTCCTCAGATGGAGATGCGGGCTCTTAATCGGTTTTTGTGGACTCCCCACCGGTGCGATTCCCTTGCTTCTTTGAGGACTCATAGGTCCTCTTCTTCTATCGGTGATGGTGGTGATGGTGCTGTTGCTCCTTAGCCTCCAAGTTCTCCTCAGGTAGAGACTTGGCGGCTTCTTCCTCCGGTGCCTGTGCCCGATCAGGTACGATCATGGTACTTCCGCTCCTAAAGGACATATGATTTACATTATTATACAAAAGGATTTCATGTTCAGATAAAGAATTGTCTGAATAGTATACCTGATTTCGTGGTTGGTTCTAGCCTGGGTTTAGACTGTTTGGGTTGGCCTGAACCTGGGCAGGAATTGGGGTCTTTGGCCCATTTGTTGGTCATGGGTACGAGAAACACGATTTAGATCGGTTCTCATATCCAGATAGTCATTCTGGATCTGTTGGACTCTATCAGTCAGGGTCTGGATCGCCAAGGTGAGGGACTTCAATTTGGTGGGCTGGGATGGTTGATGCTGACCTGAAGATGAGGTCCTATACTAGCCTTGCTGGCCCGATACTACTGTTGCTAATGGGACGGTGACGGGCCCTGCTGGCCTGAGTGGAATGTGCGTTGCTGCTACTGATCCTGTTGAGGCTAGTACCCTCGTTCGGGCATAGACTGAACAAAGCGCGGTGCGGGGACGGATCTGTTTTCCTGGTAAGCTAGGGAAGGTCGGTATGGCTGATCGTTCCCTATCCCCAACTATCTACCGACGGGGTCATGGCTGTACCACAACCCGTTGATCTCGAACACCTGCGGAGGATCCTCGTATCCTATCTCCACTTGTGGGGGTGCATGTTGGTCCTGCTGATTGTAAGTCTGCTCCTCTACCCAGCCACTCTGAAGCCCCGATGCTTGTTCCTGTACAAGATGGACTCGGTGTACATGTACGGGTGGTGCAGAAGGGGAAGGTAGCTTTATCTTAGCTACCCTCTCAGTAAGTTCCTCCACTTGCTTCGGCAATTTCGAGTGAGACTCAAGGTCAGTGACCCTCTTATGAATCTGCTCGACCATGGTTAACTTGTCCGCGATTATCCCCATACTAGGGATAAGGTCGTCCGTCAGATTCGTTACAGTCCGCCGGGTTGTCTCATTGGTGAGGCTCGAGGAGACAAGTGATAGGCCTTGGTGGCCTGCGACCTGCCTGTTTCTGCCATCTGCTCCAAGATTTTCCATACATCATTTTCATTATTATTCAGATAGCTTCCTCCACAGGCGATACTGACTAACCCCTGCATCTCCAGGGTCAGGCCACAGAATAATGTCTGGACTAAGATCGCCTTTGAAATGCCATGGCACGGGCATTTCTGGATGAGGTCATTAAACCTATCCCAAGCTTCATGGAATGGTTCACGGAATCCCTGGGAAAAGCTTACGATTTTCGTTCTCATTTGATTAGTCCTACTGAGTGGGTAGAACTTTTTCAGGAAAAGGTCTTTGAACTGCATCCAGGTTGTACACATCACCCCTAGGTTCTTCAGCCAATGTGCTGCTTTATCTCTTAAGGCAAATGGGGTGGCCTTCAGCTGAATGTAATCTTGCCCAACCCTAAGATGACTAAGGTTGTTGAAAACTAGTTCGAAGTCTCTAAGGAAGGCATATGGTTCTTCGTTTGCATTTCCATTAAACTTCGGAAGCAGGCTAAGAAAGTGAGGCTTGAGCTCGAACGCTTCGGAGGGAACCACTGGTGCCAACCAACTGTACATCTCGTTTTCTGCTAGGTTATAAGCATCAACCATTGGTTGGTCGATTCCTCCCTCTGCAATGATCTGTCCCATCCTTGCTATGAGATCTGCATTTTGTTGTTCGGTTGTGGCTAGGTGAGTAAGGATTGCTTGGAGTGGGTCATCTCTGTGTTCTTCCTCATCCGGAGGTTGCTTTGGTGGCATCTTGTCCTCTGGTCCTGGGAGATGGAAATGGTCTGGGTTAGAGGACAAATCAAGGAAGGAATTCTTACCGAGGCGATGGTCTTCCTCGGTAAGCTCAGAGGAGAGGAAAGGGTTGGTTTGAGAGTAACCACCCTGGGTGTGAGGGATCCAGAACTCAAGAGGGTCATGAACTCTGGGTGGTCCAAGTTGCGCTTGAGCCGGTGAAGATGAGTTTCGTGGGGGATCAAAGAGAGATTGGCAAATAATGAGTTGATATCCCCCCAGTCAGTCATCTTGGATTGGCGAGAAGGATTGGGAGCTCTAAGTAAAGATAGGATTTTACTCCTACCTGAAGCAAGCAATTCACTCCAAACCCTGTATTTTCACAATCAACACGGTGAAGGACCTGAAACAAAGTCCAATTAATCTGGTTGATTTTAAGTGTGATTTTTCAAGCAAATAGCAAAGGTTACATGGCCTAGAGGGAAGTCGGCTAGGAGCCGAATGCGTCTTCCCTGTTTAACCTATCGCCTAAGATACCTGCATCCTTCCTTTCTTCGCTCTTATCCCAAGTTGATGGATTCAAAGACCATGCCCCTATCTACCTGCAAGCAGGCGGAGGCTGACAAGGATGGAACTTTGCTCCGAGGGGTTACTAGCAACTTGTCGTGAAGTACCGCTGGTTCACCCCTGACTACCTGTGAATAGGTGGAGGTTACTTGGTACTAGTCAATGAACCTAAAAATATTCAAGTCGTGATATTTGATAGGATCAGTTGGTGCGTGATATGGAAGGCGGGGATTTGGGCTCTGCCTTAAGGTGTTCACACACACTCAAGTACCCTCACTTAGCCTGAAAATAAGGTTGGGGTTAATCTCCCGCAAGCAGAATTTCCAATTTTATTGAATTTTTTGGTCAATAATGTTAGCAGTCCCGGTTTTAAGTTAAGTTATCACTGGTTTTAGTCCATCCACATAGCACACCTATCGTCCAGTCCCAATTTCCTTTTACCTAGGTTTGAAAAACTGAGAGAGAGAAATCATGAAAAGCCGATGCACGAAAATCAATGTTGCTTATGCTGAGTGAAGAATACTTACAGTGATCCCTTCGCTTTTCATGCAGGATGCAAAACAGAATTGAAAGCTTTTATACTATATGCAAATGCAGATGACAAAATCCGCTCCTAGACAGGCAGTTCTATTAGCGAGTGAAGCACACGTTCAATTTGACTAGATCTGTGGTCTAAGTGCGTCTTTTAAGTGATGTGTGGTCCTAAAAATTACGAGCACAAGCAAACCCTAGAGTGTCTCGAGGAGCCGCTAGTGCAAGCCTACTCTAAAAATTCAATCCACACAGCAGATGGGGACACTGTTCCACTATGTTTGTACACATGAGAACCCAAACGGGAACCGCTGGAAATAATACAGAAAATAAAGAAGATGAAAAATACAAGTCCTCTCAAATCACTCAAACAAATTAAAATGCAGGTTCCTCGAAGCGTCTCCGACTCCTCGCGTTCCTCGCACAAAAAAAGTTGTGTCAGATCGAAATGACACCAAAATACAAAAGCAAAGGACAGAAAATATTCGAAAGAAAATCGAGGGTCAGACTACCCGGGGATGGAAAATCAAACACTAAGAAATTAACTACAAATTAACATAAGCCTGCCTCCCCGGCAACGACGCTATTTTGATAAGCATCTTACTACCCTTGTTAATTTAAGCAAATTAATGGTCAATTAATGTGATGTCGTTCGTTGCAGTCGGATAATAAGAGCAGATCAAAAACCACTTTCAATTAATGTCAAATTAATTTCAAGCGACAAGTTTATTTTACTTGGGCAAGCCCAAGGTCGAACTCAGGGAGACAGCTTTCTCCTTCAGGAGATTTTACGCAAATTTACAAGGTCAGATTTTCAAGGAGTAGAATTTTTTAGGTATTTTTCAATATATTTTATGCAGAAAGGAAAGGACACATGCAAAATCGGGCCAGTTTACAAGTTAATTCAGAAAGATGATCAAATTAATTCCAAAAATTATGAAACTTGTCCAGGTGATGAAATATGATGAAATTAAGCTACCCTAATTTTTTTAGATTTTTATGACACTAGATGAATTTTCTGTGAATTAAAAATAAATGCAAAATGATTTTAACTAAATTAATTTTAATAAATACCGGACCACACTGTTTTCAAATATAAAAATTATCCTAGATAGATTTAAGTGTGAAGAATCCAGAAAAATTAATAGATCTAAATTTCTATGTGAAATGGACCTTAAAAATTAATTAAGGAAATCACAATATGATTTATTCAAGCCTCGAAGTGTGTGTAAATGAGATGATTCTTGGATACAATGTAAAACTTAATTAACATAAGTCTAATGTGAATTTTTGGTATTTTTGGGGTCACAGAGAGATTACTACAAATTAAAAGGCACAGATGGGCAAAATATGACAAAATTCCACCAATTAATTAATAATAAAATCTACTTCTTTCACAAAAATATGCCAAGTGTCACATATGAAAGAAGACAAATTAAGCTACACAATGTAATTTTCAAACTTGGAATATGAGTTAAAATGAATGCTTAAAGATGCATGCAAAGACAGAGGCCTAACAACAATTACAGGAAAAAATGATAGCAATTAAACGTCCTGACAGGGACTGATATGTAATTACCTATAATAAGGGGGTATATGTGCAAAATACCCAAGAGAACACGTGCACCTCACGTGGGGTCTCCTGGCAGGGATTGGAATGCAAATACAAAAACCACTAGGGGCCTCTCTACAAAATACCCAAGACCGCACGTGAAAACCACGTGGGGTCACAGGCTCGGTGGACTGTGGAGGCTCGGGATGAGGCTCGGGAGGCTCGAACTTGGCTCGGATCGAGGCTCGGCTTGCTTCGGGTGCTCCGAACCAGATGGTCGGGGAAGAGGCTTAGAGCGGCTACGTGGCACATCGTTGACCACTGAATCAAGTGACGATCCAATGGCTGCTGGAAGATGATGCGTGGCGTGCGGCGAACCGTCGGATCAAGACCGATCCAACGATCTCTGAAGCTCAACGCGGATGGTGACGTGGCGCGCTACGGACCGTCCGATCAAGTAGATCAAATGACTGTTGCTCGTCTTCCTCAGCCGGTCCGCTGCCTCCTGCGGCGGAGAAGGCAGGGATCCAGCGAAGGAGCTCGGGCTCCGCCTCCTCCTCTGGACGTCGGTAGAAGTTGTCGGTGACTCCCAAGTAGCTGGCAAAAGTCGTGGGAGCGTCGAGAATCCACCGGCAGTCTCAGGAGTGGCTGAACGTCTCTGGAGAGCGGTTGCAGAGAAGTTCAAATGGAGCTCCGAA